>CAUYLZ010055256.1:0-10509 GCA_963573645.1 Pithecia hirsuta | reverse complement strand
ACAATTAATAGCATAAAAGAGGTTTTTAATACCCATTGTTAGACTGCATTTTAGCCTGGGCAATAGAACAAGAATCCCGTTCTCTCTCCCTCTTTCTCTTCCTCTTTCTTTCTCTCTTACATTCTGTTTTTTCTTCTTTCTCTCTTTCTTTCTTCTTTTCTCTCTTTTTCTTTCTTTCAAAAAATAAAATAAAAAATTATATAAAAATAAAAAATAAAAAAATAATAATAATAATAAAGATCTCATGTTCATAAAGATACTTCCAGTGCAAATTCAGAACCACAAGTTTTTCTTCACTTTGTCAATCTCACAACTGTATCTTTCTCCTATAAGAAAAAAAAATCCCCATTGTCTATGACAATTATATGATTACTCACATACAACACATACACATAAAACAATATACATCCACAACATACTTCACACACACTGTAACTTCATAATAGCTACGCCAACACTACCACCAACAACATGATTACTAAGCATAGCTTAAGATTTTGTTTTGTTGTTGCTGTTGTTCTTAAGGTATACCCACTAAGGACATAAAAAAATATACTTTTTTTTTAACAGTACTTGAAATACTTTCCTGGTATGATTATGCTGTAATTGGAAATACATTTAAGTTCTTTCTTTTTGGTTTCATTTCACTTTCTAAATTTTTAGGAATTGCTTTTTTGTATTTTGTTACAAAATTATGTAAAAATATTTACATAGTTTCAAAAGCAAATCTATAAAACATGGCATATTTAAAGTCTAATCTCTATTCTGGTCTCTATTCCTTCTTTCTGAGGGTAAACATGTTATTTTTATGGTTTATCCTTCATTGGTGTATTCCTCCATACATTAAGCGAATTCAGAGATATATTTGTATCCTTCTGACTCTTCAAGGTTCAGTTCCAATGCTGCTCCTCTGAGACTCACCACCATGAATGAATGGAGCACTCATCAAACTGATTACAGCCAGAGGTGTACTCTGGCTGACAATATACTGGAATGGTCACACTAATTGTTCATAATTGCCCTCCATTCTGATCGCTCGCTCCTCTGTTGTAGTTATTGGTGCCTGAGTTTTACCTGATTACAACTCATTGCATTCATGCTTGCCTCCTTTGGTAGCAAAAATTGCTAGGATTTCCTAGAAAGCCAAGACCAGACCAACCCTTACACAGCTTTTACATTCCACACAGCCACAGCCTCAATGAAAATTTGTTAAATTAAATGCATAAATCAGTGTCTCTCAGCCCTGGATAAGCATCCAAATTACCTTTACAGCTTTTTCAGATTTGTTAAAAGTACAGGTTGCCAAATTATACCCAAAACTCACTAAATCTTCAAAAGTGATCAACAAGAATCTGAATTAAATAATAAAGCATGCTTCTATCATGCAGCCAGTTTGAGAGCCATTGATCAAAAGCATAGCCACTCAGCATAAATGTACTGATAGAGCACAGGTGCTTGCAGTGGATGTTTCTAAATAGAGTCTCCCCTCTGCTGCTCGAGATGCTGCAATGCTGCCAGCACAGCCCAGAGGAGAATTTAGCTCCTCATTTTATTTGTCCGGATGGGTTTCTTCAGAGAAAACGTAAGAACTGTGGAGGGTGTGGTTTCTGCTTTTGAAAGAGAATTGGTGGCATATAAAGGTTAACTACCTTTTCAAGGTCACACAGTTGGTGAACACTTGGGATGAACCCAGCTTTGAGACCCTCTGGCCCAGAGCTCTGTCCACCATCAGAGAAGCAGCTGCTTCCCTTTCCCAATTTTAGGATCACCGTGGAGCAGAGATGACACCAATCTTCTGATCTCTCTAAGGGCATTTTCTCCATCCACAGCCAGGACTTTAGATCCAGAAGGAACCTTTGGGATTTACCTGAATCCCTAAGGTGAGAAAACTGTGGCCTGACTCAGAAAGACAGTTAAAGGCAGTAATAGGACTAGACTTAAAGTCACCTGCCTCCCTGGCCAATCAGGCTTTCCACTTCCTGTGCTGCAGCAGTGAGTCTCACCTGTTCTTGCGCCATCACAGCGGATAGTCAGTGCACTGAAGCCTTGTGGTAAGTGAGAGTTGCTGGCATCTAATCGCAGCCAAACAGCCTAATATCATATTTCTGCAGCTATGTAGAAGGCAGGAATCAGACTCAACTCCACTTGCCTAAGCTTTAGTGACAATGGCCAACCCCAGACCTGGGTCCAAGACATTACACCCAGTGCAAGCTGAAAAGAGAGCGGGCAGTGGGCTAAGAAAGGATTATTTCCTCCTCCTACAACAACTTTAAATGAGCTCTCTCGTTTGATTTTTCTTGATCATCCATCTAGCAGAGAAAAGAGGCAGTGGCTGGATGGGATGGCTAGGGGCAGGGGGTCCCCGGAAGTAGCAGCTCTGTCAGCTTCCTCCAAGTCTGTCTTTTCACTTTTATCCCCAGGGCTCAATAGGCCAGAGATCCTCTAATTGGTGTCCTGGTGGAAAGAGATGGCGGTTGGGTTCTATAGAAATAAGGCTTAAGTTTTTCTTCCATTGTGCAGGTCCACATAATCCTCACCGTTCCCTATGCCCCTGCCCACAGTTTGAACCAAAGGCAAAAACTGGAGGTGGTCCTCCTGGTACATCTGGCTGTTTTGGAAAGCTCCAGGGACAGAGTCATCATGGTAATCGAATGCATCAATTAAACCCAACAGACCCTTTTAATCATAGGCACTGTGCACGCGTGGGTACACACACACACACATACACACAATTGCCTGTCTCAGTGAGCTCTCTGGGGCTCACTCTGGTCTCCCTGGCTTCCATGGTGTGAAGCAGGGCAAAAAACTATTCAGGTCACAAGGCCAAGGTTATGGCGGAGGAAGGAAACCCAAGGGGGTGGGCAAACATGCCGGTGAACTTGAATGTGTGCCAAAGTGGAGACGGAAAACCTTTGAAGGCAAGAGTCCTATAGGGATGCTAATCGTGAGTATTTTATTGTGATAATGCTGGGTTTCTTTCTCTCCCTGGGACGCACACAAAACTGGGATGGGGAACAGGAGCCTCCCAGCTGCTCACTGTATTGCCATCAGAAAAGAGGTCAGTGGTAGAGAAAAGCCTTTTTTCCAAGACTTTTGGAGAAATCACTGATTTCACTGGATGAAGGTTCACAAGAAAAACTTAGCCTAGAATTTAAGAATCTTCTTGCTAAAAGGACTGTAAAGCTATGACAGTATTCAGGGTTATTGGTAATATATTCTAGACCCTTCAAAAGTTACAAGGTGGTGAATGTCCTATTATCAGATGGATCCAAGGAGATAAAGAATGATGACTTGCCGAGTTGATGTAGGAGATATTCTTACAGATGGTGGAGTGGAGTTGGATGGTGTTCTCTGAAAAGTTACATGTGTTCAAATCCTAACTCCTGGTGCCTCTGCATGTGACTTTATTTGGAAATAGGGCATTTGCAGACACAACCAAGTTAAGATGAGATTATACTGGATTTGAGTGAGCCCTAAATCCACTGACTGGTGTCTTTATGAGAAGATCATGTGAAGGCACGCGCGCGCGTACACACACACACACACACACACACACACACACACACACACACAGAAGATGGGCATGGCTATGTGAGGACAAAGGCAGGAACTGAAGCCAGGCAGCTCTAGGCAAGGAATGCCAAGCATTGTGGACAACCACCAGTAGCTGGAAGAGGCAAGAAGGATTTCTCCCTAGAGCTTTCAGAGGGAGCCTGTCCCTGCTGAAACCTTGATTTCTGACTTCTGGCCTCCCAGACTATGGGAGAAAAAACTGTTGTTTTCAGCTACTCAGTTTGTGGTCATTTGTTATGCAACCTCAGAAACTAAAACCGAGGGTGAGACTAAATGGCCTGGAGGTTTTTCCCAACGATGATAAGCTGTAGTCCTGCATTGGCGGGGGGTTTCTTCATTGGGGGTTTATACAGAAACACCTTTTTAGACGAATCCCCACACCATCCTATCATGAGAGAGAGAAGTTGGCTGTGAGTGAGAGGTAGGGGGAAATGAAAGTCACTGTGGGTCCTTGATGGGGAGCCCCAAACGAACCCTGCCTTCCTCAAGAAGGGTGCTAGTCTCTCTACGTGTGCTGCCTTCTCCTCCCCCAGTGAAGAAAAATTGCACACTTTGTGCTGGCTCCTGGGGCAGAAACCAGACCCCAGTCGCCAGGGTGATCAAGTGGCAGTCCTGACTCAGGAGCTCCATCCAATCCCCAACAATTAGATAATTCAATCAGCATCGCAGAAGGCACACACTAATGCCATTAGAGGCAAGATCTCCCAGGGCAGTCTGGGAGGATCAGAAGGGGCGACAAAGCAGAGTGGGCTCAGCCTCAAGATCACCGTTTCCTCCTCTACTGAGCTGCCTCGGAGGGATGGTTCAGAGGCAATGCTGTTGTTCCCGGGGTGGACACCAGTGCCCCCATCTCTAGAAACCAGGGGCCAAAACCAAGACAGAATCTGTACAGAGGACAAGAAATCATCCAGAGACGTGTAGAAGAAGCCCTGCATCTTCAAGAATGGTGCATGGGGCTAGGAATCAATAGATCTTGTTTCAACCCTGGATCCCCCATATACCAGGTGCCTCACCTTGCACAGGCACTTACTCACCTAAGCCTCAGTTTCCCCATTTGAAAATAGAGACAATTACACTGTGTTCTAAGATTTGCAGAGTAAGGGAAATAAGTACATCATTTTTTGCTACAATTGGGAGTCAGAGGTTGTGTCCTAGCAATCACTGTGCATTGTCTCCGGTCAGGGCCAAAACCAGGACCAAGGATTTAATAACTGTTATGAGCAAATATGTGGAAAGTACAATAGTGCCTATAGAAGGAATCAAAATGTGTTGGCCTGAAAACCAAAATATATCAGGATGCCATGTGTCTTGCTTTCCAGAGGAGGAAAATAAGACTGTCTGATTTCCCAAAGTCGCATCACCAGTTAGTGACAGAACAATGACTGCCACAGAGAAACCGTCCTGTCTCAGTTTTTCTTGTGCCAGACACTGTGGTTTACAAGCCTCTCATTTAATTCTCATAACAACTCCATGATGTTCACATTCTTTTCCCATTTTACTTTTGAGGAGATTGGCATTAGATAGAGGTTAAGTAACTTTGCTGAAACCACAGTGGAATGAGCCCCGGAGCCAGGAATCAAATCCACTCTGAAATCTGTGCTCTTAGCAATTGCAATGGAACCCAGCGGTCTTCTTAGTACATACCTACCTGCTTCTAATGTACATAAAAACTTTGTCAATGACAACTTGCTATACACATAACTGTGTTCATTATTAACTGTTAAATGTAATTATTACATTAAGAGAAGTTAGCATTCGTTGGACTTTAAAGCACATCAAAAGCACAGAGGTGCTTCATAGGTCCTGGGATGAGGTGGATATAGAAATTGCAAAGCAATTTGGCATGTTCCTTTATCACAGGGTCTTTTCTGAGCTTATCAGTCAACAGGAAAGAGAAGATAGTATCTTGTTTAAATAGAGCCAGAGGTGTTAGCGGCTTTCCCTGATGGTAGAACTTATAGTGGTGAAATTCAAGGAAGCCTCTAATGTCCCAAAGGAAATTTTTGGCATCCTGACATTCCCTGTGGTCAGCCTTTGGGTGTAAAAGAGGGATCCAGATTAGTGGAGCAGAACTGGATGGGTCCTGGTGTCAGCCTTACAGAGAAACAGAGATCATGGGTGTTTCTCATCCCAGGCTCACAAGGGTCCCGGCATCAGAACAAAGATTTTCCAAAACGTGACTCCATGATGTTGTGAAAGTATTGACAGACAGGAGAAAAGCTGGGGTGGGCAATGGCTAGAGGGAATTAATACAAAACTTGCACTTCAGAGGGGAGGTGCAAGAGAAACATAAGGCATAGCCCCTGCCCTTAAGGAATTTGCAATCTAGTGGGAAGATGAAAGCGAAGTCCCCAGGTTAAGCACACTAATTAGGAAACGGAGAGGTCAGAGGGAATTGCAGTGAGAATGCAGCCTAGCAAAGGGGAAAGAATGCTGGACTTGAAATTCAAACACCTGGGTTCCAGTAACTTCTCTGTCATTTCCTGGGCATGTGATCTACAAGTCACTTATCCTCTCTGAGCATCCTTACTTCTCTCATTTCTGAAATGAGTTTCTTTTAAAAAAAAAAAAAAAAGCAGATAACACTAGTGAAAATATTTCAACATATATTTATTAAATGACTTATCTGTGCCAGGCTCACAATGAAAAGAAGCTAGTGTACAAATCCTTAAAACTCTGTATGAGCAGAAAGTGCCACGGCATTTTAAAACAGACGGATCTTGAGAAGGTCCTAAAGACTGTTCAGGCATTGGATGACTGTGGGAAATGATGTAGGGGAATGCCACATTCCAGACTGCAAGATTAACATGGGCAGAGGTTCAAGGGAGTGAAATGAACTAAGCATCTTCAAGGAACCGCTATGCCCTAGGGTGGCAGGGAGGGGGCTGTCAGAAATAAGATTGAGCCCAGAGAGTAGGGGAAGATTATGAAAAACTTTGAAAGATGGCCTTTAGCCCTCTGATATTATGGTTACGGAGTGTAATTTGTATTCAAGGGGAAGAAAAAAAAAGAAATGCATGCTGCTCACCCAAACATCAGGACATTCTGTTCTTCTGTGATTGTGCTTCGTGGAAATGTTCTCCTGCAAAAAAGAAAGAAAAAGAATGATTAAGGGAAAAAAATAACTAGAGCCACATTCATTTCAGCTCCACTGAAAGCACAGCAGGAGAAAGTAGCTGTGTTTGCCAAACTCCAGAAAAAGACACAATTGATGGGGGGGTGAGGAGGGGGGAGGGTGAGGCAGGGAGTGGGAGATGAGGTGGAGGGGTTCCGTGTTGTTTTATTCTGCCAAGAAGATATTGTAAATAATGGAGAGGTATAGTACACGGAAGGGGAAATGACTCTGACAGGACCGTTTTAGGGAGGAAAATGGAACTAAATACATGTTCCATTATTTCTGATCTTTCATTCAACTCTCCATTTACATGGGGGCTCCCCGGAGCTGATGTTTCTCTTTCACTGTCATAAGTAGTCATTGACTGGAGCCGATCATTTCGAAATAACGGCCTGCAACTCTTCCACTGCCGTGATTAACACAGAGTAATAATTATTAACCACACTGGTAACTGCAGAGGAGGCGGACCGCTGCCAGGTTGCCCTGCTTTTCTGAAGCCAGGAAAGTTCCCTGTCATTCCACCAGGGGGGGGTCATGTCCCAGAGAGACCACAGAAGGCTTTCTGCAGGCTTCTCCAGGAGATCGGGAGCTGGGTCTCCAGCACTATGGGCAATCATCGCCAAGGCTGGGTTTGCTGTCATATCAAGACTTTGTGCCACAGTGCAAAAGTAGGAATTCCGCAAGAAAGAGTGTTGGCTGGAGCTTGAGGGATGGGGGAAGAAGAGAGAAGGTAAAGAGACGCTATGGGATCATCCTATGCTCTTGGCCTTTGAAACATCAGGAAATACTGTCAGCTGAATGGATCGAAGGGGCTGTAGCCACTCATGACTCAGAAAGATTCATAACACTGGAGCCCTGAACGGGAGCGTTTATCAAAGGCAGGCAGAGAGAGAAATCATCCGACTTGAGACAATTCAAAGGCAAAATCCTATTTCTCAGCTGTGTCCCTAGACTGCACTCCCTCGTTGATTTTTTAGGCAGTAAGTTTTGGAATGGTGGCAGCATGGCGGGCTGGCGGTTGCGCCGGGGAGTGGGGGTAGAGGGTGCATCAAGCCTAGTCCTGCTTTTTAGAGGTGGGGAAACCAAGGCCAGAGGCAGGAAGGTGACCTATGTGAGGTCACACTGCCAGGGAGTGCAGAGTCAGGAATCAAACCCAGGTCTTCCGACTCCTAAGGTGGGTTTATTTTTTTTACTTCTATTGCTGTTGTTTTTTAATGGAGACAGCAGCCCTCATCCTCCCAGCATTCATTCTGAGTCAAAAGAAGCCATTCCAGAAAATCAGCGCCGTAGCCCCAGAGAGAAAAAGGAGGAAAGCCAGAAGAGAATGATAGAAAAACAGAACTGCTTTTGTCCATCTTTCTTTTCTGTCCCGTACAGCACTTACAATGCCTGGCGAGAGAATATTTCACAAAAGGAATCGTGATGAACTTAATATTAAACTGACTCAGAGGGGAAGCGTAAACATGAACCTTTCTTTCTAGGAATTCAAAACTCAGAATATGGAAAACATTGTTAATGTGGCTACTAATTGTTTCATGATGTCAGCGCTGATGCAGCTGATTCCTGCCTGCCCAGAGCTTGTGGCACCTCTGGATTTGTCTTTTCAGATGCTAGTAATTCACACCCTGTCCTAAATTTATAGCATGGGGGCAGGCACTGTGGTTTGCACCTGGATGTCAGGATAGTTGATGTATTTAAGTAGGGTGTTTGTTTATTTTTGCATGGAGAGATGGACTCCACTCTGCCAGCCTCCTCCTCGGGCAAGGTCCCACCCACCCCTGCAAGACCCTGGACCAGCCTTCACCTGTCTGGCTAGAGGCCTCCCAGACTCCCCCTAGGCCGCTGCTTGGCATTGCCTCACAGTAGACTCAGTAGACTGATGACAGGCCCCCAGGCCAGGGACTGGCTTTTCAAACCAGCCCCTGTTCATCACTCTTGTCACTCTCGGGGGGGATATAATCCCAGGGAGTACCTGGCACCATGTTAGGTACTCCAGATATTAGTCAGGAAGGAGAAGTTGGAGGCTGGGGGCTTAATGGTCTGTCCCTGAAGACCTTGCAGTCAGAAGCAGGAAGAAATTCTTCTGCTATCATTCTTGTCTTTCTCTCACCCCTAATTAGGAGGAGCTGTGAGTTCAATTCTGTTGGGGTTTGTAGGGCACAGATGCAATCAAGGAGAGTCAGACACTGGCGTTTTGCTCGCCCGGCTCCCCATGGACTTCCACAAAGACCGACTGGCATGCTTTCTCTAAGGGGTGGGGGTGACATGCATTGCACCCAATTATCCCATTATTTTGAAAGACAGGCATGGCCACATATGTGGTGTTGTACAGGGCAGAGGTGATGTAAGCTAGTAGAGATTTGCATGTTTTGGCAACGTCTTTCCTACCAGCCAACTCCCATTGTTAAACACATCCCTCCCCTGTAAAATCAGGGAGAATTGAGCTCATTAGTATGATTGTTTCTAAAAATCATAACAATTACAACAAAACGTTCTCCTTTGTAAGAGAAAATGACATTCCTGACCCTCAGCAGAACTAAAGCTCCGCTATGCTTTGCCTGACTCATGATGAGTCTGGAGGCTTTCTCTTGTGGCAGGGCTCGAGGTCCTTGGCTGGGGGAATGCTGAGAAGCAGGATGAAGCCTGTTGCTTCCCACTGGCATTCAAACTCCGACACTGATGGACTACCACACTTTCACACGTTCTCCTCATCAGAAAAGAACAAAAATTAGAGAAAATGGGTGCCAGATAGACCCGCATTCACATTCTGACCATGCCACACACTACCTGCATGACTGTGGGACCATCATGTGACTTCTTGATCATCGGTTTCCGCATCTGTAAAGTGGGATGATAAACCAGGTATGGTGGCTCACACCTGTAATCCCGGGGCTTTGAGAGACCGAAGCAGAAGGATTGTTGAACCCAGGCGTCGGAGGCCGCAGTGGGCTACGGTCGCACCACGGCACTCCAGCCTGCGCAACAAAGCAAGACCCTGACTCAAAAAAAGGGAGGTGGGGTGATAATCATCACTTTATTACCTGGTAAGATTCGAGTTGGGAGGATTAGCATTAGTGCAAAGGAGAACCTCAATATGCTTTAACACTTACCATTATCTTATGATAATTACGGGCAACTGAAGAAAAGCTGTTGTTTTGTCTCAATGAAGGAGCCACGACAAAATGATCACTTCCCATCAGTTCTGTGAATTTCTGATCTCAAAGCAGTAAATGGCGCTGGTTTTGTTCAGTCTGATGCCCACCCCAGAGAGCCCTGGCAGGCCTGCTCAGGAGACACTGAGCCCTCAGAAAGCCTTAGCAGCCCAGCTGTATTTCTGGCAGCAACTGTCCTCTGGGCGTCAAAGCCAGGAGGTCAGTGACTCGGCACAGGCACAGGCTTCCTGACCAGCGAGGGCTGCTGAGCAGGGGCAGACCCCAAAAGCACACTGGCATAATACATCTCAGCCCATGAGGAATGGGGCTACGCTAACTCCTATGCAATCACAGCATGTTCTCCAAGGTACCTCACCCGCCCTTGTGCCTGGGAGGGTGTGGGTGTGTACGAGGCCTGCTAAGTAATGAAGACCAACTGCAGCATAGGTGTGCTTTGTGGTTCCATAGGGGAAGGCTGGTGGACAGAATCTCTTTTCTCTGCAGCATTTTCTTTTTTTTTGTTTCTTCCTATCCTTTCCTTCTTTCCGTTTCTTTCTTTATTTATTTTTACAACCAACCACCCACTCACAATAAATCTTTTATAATTTTTTTCTTTTAAATTGTGGTATAACATACATAAAGTACATAAAGTACATTGTAGGGGTACAG
>CAUYLZ010055254.1:0-51850 GCA_963573645.1 Pithecia hirsuta | reverse complement strand
GGAGGTGCTGGGCGTCTGTGCTCACGCCGTGTCCTCCCGGGATCAGGAGGTGCTGGGCGTCTGTGCTCACGCCGTGTCCTCCCGGGATCAGGAGGTGCTGGGCGTCTGTGCTCACGCCATGTCCTCCCGGGATCAGGAGGTGCTGAGTGTCTGTGTTCATGCTGTGTCCTCACTGGGATGAGGAGATGCTGGGCGTCTGTGCTCACGCCGTGTCCTCCCGGGATCAGGAGGTGCTGAATGTCTGTGTTCATGCTGTGTCCTCACCGGGATGAGGAGGTGCTGGGCATCTGTGCTCACGCCGTGTCCTCACCGGGATGAGGAGGTGCTGGCGTCTGTGTCCCGGGATCAGGGGCTTTGCCAGCTTGCTCGTCTTTAGCCCCCGGGCATGTGGTGGACTCTTACCAAATGCCAGTTGAGTAAATGTGAGTGGGTACAGGGTGGAAGGAGGCTAGGTGGCCGTCTACGTGGGCGGTTCGAGAAAACCTTTCCTGCAAACAGCCTCCTGGAACCTGGCTCCAGAGTGCCTGAGCCTCACCATTGGTGCCTCCATTTCTCCTCACTCCTTGTGTATAGAATGCAAATACTACAAGGAAGACAGAGGCATGAAATTATTAACACTTTCGAGTTGGAAGCGGCTTCTGAGTCACATACAAGTCCAACTGCCCCTCCTGAAATCACCCAGGCTGAGGCAGCTCCACCCTGTACCCATCAGACCCCTCTGGAGGGTGAGTTCAGACCCCGGGGGTGGGAGCCGCTTCCTGGGCTTCTGATTCTGGAGACTGGGCGGGCCCCAAGGCTCCGCATCGCTGACAAGTTGCAGGTGGTGCTGCGCCGGCCCAGGGATTCCGCTCCGGGAACTGCTCTGGCTCACGCAGGATGGAGCTGGCTGCTGCCTGACCCGCCACAGTCTCTGTCGGTCCTCTCTGGCAGGGGCTGGCTCTCCCAGGTGTCACCGTGTGCCTGGCTTGTTCCAGTTCAGTTTGTTTACAAGGTCTGCGTGTAGTACCCAAGGCCCCTCTCTTGCTCCCCAACACCCATGTGGCATGAGCAGCTTCACTGAGAGCAAGGGGGTTGCCTGAAGCCACGCAGCCCTGGTGCAGCCTCCTGACCCCAGCCCTCTCTGCCTCGGTGCAACTGTATCGGAGAGATGTCCTCTCAGCGTGGCTGCCGCCCTGCAGGTGAGAATCATAATGGGTCATTAGAAACCGCTGTCTTAAAGTGCCTTCTCTAGACAAAAAACGCCTTTTCCAGCGAAGGTGGGGAGGGGAGAAAAACGGCCTCCAGCCCAGGAAGTTCTGTGCAGGTCGGGCGGGTGCTGCTGAGCTCCATGACGCCAACAAATGCGTTTCCACGAGGGGCCCGGGCAGCAGGTGCAGCTCGGCTGGGAATAGTGGCGCTGGAGACACGAGTCTGCAGCTGGGCTCCATGGGGGCTCCGGACAGGCACTGGGAACATTGGAAACTGCAGATCAGGCCAATGATGGTGCGGGGTCCGAGGCAGGGAAGCTCAGGAAGCTTGTGTCCAGCCCATTTCACAGATGAAGACAGTGCACAGGCAGGAGCTCGTAGTACCTGCAGGCCGTACCGAAGGCCCCTAGCTTTGCTTCAGCCCCCAGGCCTCTGGGCCGGGTCAGGGCATCCCAAACCCCACTGTCAGGGCTCCCCCGCACCGCCCCACGTCAAACCATTTCCTGAAGCGATGGGGCTGTGACGCCACTGCCCTAGAGGCCAGCGTGAGCAACGGCTTTTGAGTTAAAACACTCCCCGCAGTGGCCAGTGGGCAACGGGTATGTCATAGGTGTATATATTCATGGGGTGCATGAGATATTTCGACACAAGCATGCAATGCGTAATAATCACATCAGAGAGAATGGGGAGTCCATCTCCTTAAGCATTTCTCCTTCCTGTTACAAACAAGCCAGTTATTTCAGCTATTTTAAAACGTGCAAATTATCGTTGACTGCGGTCAGCCTGTTGCGCTCTCCAATAGTGGATCTTACTCACTTCTTCTATTTCTGCACCCGTTAACCATCACCCGCCCCCTGCCAGCCCGCCTCCCAGCCCCCACCCGCCTCACTCCCAGCCCCCCACGCCACTCCCAGTCCCCCACCTGCCTGCCAGCCCCCACCCCACTCCCAGCCCCCCACCCGCCTCCTAGCCTCTGGTAACCCCCCTTCTACTCTGTGTGTCCATGAGTTCGATTGTTCTGATTTTTAGCTCCCACAGATAATCGAGAACATGTGGTGTTCTTCCTTCCATGGCTTCATGATTTCACCTAACGATGCCCTCCAGGTCCATTCATGTCGCTCAAATGACAGGCTCTTGTTCTTTTTGTGGCTAGATAGTACCCCGTTGTGTATGCGCCACATTTTCTTTATCTGTTGGTCTGTGGATGGGCACTTAGGTTGCTTCCAAATCTTGCCACTGTGAACAGTGCTGCAGTGGATATGGGTGTGCCGGCTGGGCGTGGTGGCTCACGACTGTGATCCGGCACTTTGGGAGGCTGAGGCGGGTGGGTCTCTGAGGTCAGGAGTTCTAGTAAACACAGGACTGCAGTCGTCTCTTTGATAGACTGATGTCCTTTTTTTTTTTTTTTTTTTTTTTTTTGAGACAGAGTGTCGCTCTGTTGCCCAGGATGGAGTGCAATGGTGTGATCTCAGCTCACTGCAACCTCCACCTCCTGGGTTCAAGGGATTCTCCTGCCTCAGCCTCCTGAGTAGCTGGGATTACAGGCACCCACCTACACGCCCAGCTAATTTTTGTATTTTTAGTGGAGACAGGGTTTCACCATGTTGACCAGGCTGGTCTCCAATACCTGACCTCGTGATCTGCCCACCTCGGCCTTCCAAAGTGCTGGGTGTGAGCCCTGCAGCCGGCCCTCTGATTTCCTTTCTTTTGGGTCTATCCCCAGCAGTGGGATTGCTGAACGTTTAGCTTTTTGAGGAACCGCCACACTGTTCTGCATAATGGCTGTATTAATTTACATTCCCAGCAGCGGGCACGAGGGTTCCCTGCCCTCCACATCCTCACCAGCATCTGTGATCGTCTGCCTCTTGGATAAAGGCCATTTTTACTGGGGAGAGATGATACATCACTGTAGTTTGGATTTGCATTTCTCTGACGATCATTGATGTTGAGCTCCTTTTCGGATGTCTGTTTGCCATTTGCGTGTCTTCTCTGAGAAATGTCTTTTCAGAGCTTTTGCCCATTTTTAATCAGTTACTAGATTCTTTCCTGTGGAGTTGATTGAGCTCTTAGATGTTCCGGTTATGAATCCCTTGTCAGATGAGTCATCTGAAAACATTTCCTCCCATTCTGTGTGGTGTTTCTTCACACTCTACTGACTGTTCCCTTCGCTGTGCAGAGCGTTTTAACTCGCTGTGGCCCCATTTGTCCGTGTTTGCCTTGGTTGTCTGTGTGTGGGAGGATTGCGTGAGAAACTTCTGCCCAGACCAACGTCCTGGAGAGTTTCCCCAACGTTTCCTTGTAAAAGTTTCATACTTGGAGGTCCTGGATTCAAAACGTTCATCCATTTTGGTTTGATGTTTGTATATGGCGAGAGCTAGGGATCTGGTTTCCCTCTTCTGCGTGCAGATGTCCAGTGTTCCCAGCAACGTTTATGGGAGAGACGGTCCTTTCCCCTGTGGATGTCCTTGGCACTTTTGTTGAAGGGGAGTTCACGGTAGGTGCAGGGGTTGTGGGGGGCGGTTCCAGCTGCTGAGTGTCCACGGCGTCTGGTGCTTTGACACCTGGTGAGCAGGGACCAGCTGCTGCTGTGTGGACACAGGACGTGGGAACCTGGGTCTCAAGGCCGGTGTGTGGAGGAACGTGTCCCCCCGGCCCTGGGCAGGGCTACGCCTTTCGACCTCAATTACTTGTGGAGACTGTGGTGAAAGCACAGAGGCTCCAGCAGCGAAGGGCCTGTGATGGGGCGCGTCTGGCTTGTGTTAAACGGGTAACAAGCGGTCCATCTAGGATGGGCAGTGCAGGGCCTGGCTGTGAGGCGTGCGTCCCTTCTGTTTAATTTCACCAACACAGCTGGTTTGACACCACCCACACACACACACACACCCATGCAGGCTGTGGGGAGATCAGACACACTTGCAGCCTCTGGCTTTGAAAAGCTCACTGTGTGGTCTAGCAGGTGAGGCTTTCCACTTCCCTGGAGAATGGGGACGCTCCGAGAGCGCTGCAGTGACTGTGCTGGGACGGGACACCAGACTCCTGGCAGGGCCACGCTGGGCAGGACTGTGGGCACGATGGGAGGGCCTGTGGTCCCATGATGTCCCATGAGCACCGGGGTGGCTGAGAAAGGGGCTCCCCTCCCCCACAGCCAGTCCTGCTCCCAACCCCAGCCTCATGGCCTTTCTAAGTCCCCTCACCCCATTGTGCCCAAGTGTGCCCACCCGTGAAGGGGGACAATCATAAGAGCCACACTCACTCACTGTGGGAGTCTCCAGCGGGGCGGGGAGAATGATAGGATCATACTCACTCACTATGAGGGTCTGGGGGGGGAGAATGATAGAGATCACACTCACTGCAGGGGTCCCCGGGGGCGAGAATAATAGAGATCACACTCACTGTGGGGGTCCCTGGGCGGGGAGAATAATAAAGATCACACTCACTTACTTTGGTCATCTTTAGGGGAGAAATGTGGGGATCACACTCACTGCAAGGTCTGGGGTGAGACTGGGTCAGGGAACACTCAACGCCCAGCTAACTTCCCGGCCCGTGAGGCTGTGTGGATGGAGCTGTGGTTCTGGAGCTGCATTCTTATCTGTGCCTCCGGCTTCACACAGGGTGGCAGGGATCCTGTGTGAGCCTCTTTGCAGCCCGGTGCGGGCGGCTCTGGCCCCAGATGCTGCTGTGTGTCCGGTGAGTCTGTTTGCTGGACCCACTGCAGGGCAGGGAGGTCAGAGGGGCTGTTGGGGACGAGCTGCCTCCCCCTGTCCACCTACAAGCGCAGCACACCTGGCTCCCTGTGGCTACTGCACTGAGAATTCTTGGGCATCATTGCTTTGGGCGGAAGTGGGCATTGGAAACAGGCCGTGGGAAAATGCCTTATGAGCCTGTGAATAACTTCAGCCACTTTTCTCTTGCAGTGGCCTCCCATGGAGCTGATGCCTCTGGGGCCAGGGTTGTGGCAGGGTGGGGCCTCCCCTTCTCTGTGAATGGTGCACAGACCAGGCCCTCTTTATCCCCAGGGAGTCCAGGAATGGCGGCTGTGCCCCGTGGACGGTCAGCTCTCCTGGCCACTCCCAGTGACTGAGGCCAGTTTGTCTGCAGGGACAGTAGTGTCCACGGAGGCCCCCAGGTGGCCCTGGTCAGCAAGAAGCCTCCCAAGCAGGGCTGGAAAGGGGCTCTGGGCTTGAGGCCATGGCCACTTAAAGTGATCTGAGCATGAAGGCATAAACTAAAACCAGGAAGAGGCTCAGGCTGCCTTGGGTGGGAGGGTGTGTGTGTGTGGAGGCCATGCCAGTCTCTGATGGGGGCTTAGGGTACCAACAGCCCCTAAACCCTCGCCAAACCGAATCCACCAGCAAACGCACGTAGACCGAGTGCCCTGCAGGTATGACAGCAGGTCCTGCCTGGGGTGGCTTCCCATGGCTGCCCAGCTGACCACAGAAACACCGCCCCCTCCCCAGAGCTGTCGCCTGCACCATGTCTCCTCACAGCCCCTCACCCACTCTGCAGACAGGGAAGCAGAACCCAGAGGTGATTTAAGAAACAGCCTCCTGCCTCCAGGTTGCAGGGCAGTAAACAGCGGCTCCGCAGGAAAACCCTGCCCAACCCATCTGAGCCACACTGCCTTGTCTTCTGTGCCAGGCTCTGCGAGTTCAGGGCGGAGTCCATTTCATTAATACTTAAGCCAAACCTTAGTGTGCAAAGGGGAAACATGGCAGGGAGAACCTCAAAACAGCCTTTGTGTTTATTTCCACGTGGGTGGGTTATTTTATTCATGGCTGTAGTTTCTGAGTTATCTACAATAGATATATATTATTTTCATAATCAGAAAAACACATTATAAAAAGCTTTAGGAAGACAAGCACATGTGTGATGCTCACGTGTCCCGGCTGGTCAGCCAAGGTTGCTCCCTCGGAGAAGCTCTGGGGTCACCGCCGTGCACACCTCCTGGTGCAGTGCACACAACCCCGCTCCCTTCCCCTTCCCTTCCTGAGCTGACCCTGGTCTATCTGGGATGGCAATGCACTCAGCTAAAAAGCTTCACTGTCCCGGACAGTCGAGTGGAAGGAGGGAGGCGCCAGGACCCTGTGGCTCGGCGGCCCTGCGCGTTCCTGGACTTCCTGACTCTAGTTCTGGAGGCCAGAACCGAACTCCAGTTGCCAGCCAGGTCGTTCTCCTTCCGGAGGCTTGGGGACAGGCTCTTCCAGCCTCTCCCAGCCCTGGGCACTCCAGGTGTTCCTGGGCTCATGGCCACATCGCTCCCATCTCTGCCTTTGCCCTCGTGTAGCCTGTTTGTCTTCAGAGGCAAACCCCCTCTGTCTCCCTCGTGTAAGGATACGTGGTAATCCAGGGTGGCCTCCCCAACTCAGATGAAAAGCCTGTGCTCTGAGAAAGGCTAGGTGATGATGATGGAAAGAGAAGCTACGGAGTGGGAGAAAATATTCACAAACATGCACATGGACCAGAGCCCTGGGATTCAGACTGCCCAGAGAGCTTTCAGACCTCACCCATCCAGACTGTCCAGAGAGCTGTAAGGCCTCACCTGTCCAGACCATCCAGAGAGCTCTCAGGCCTCACCCGTCGAGACCATCCACAGAGTTCTCAGGCCTCACCCGTCCAGACCGTCCAGAGAGCTCTCAGACCTCACCCGTGAACAAACAGCCGGTTAGAGAATGGGCAAGACATGAAGGGCACCCTTCACTGAAGAGGATGCTGAAGGCAGATCAGGACGTGGCAGGTGCCCCTCGCCAGCCACCGTCGGGAGATGCACTCAGACTACCAGTGGTGATCGATGCGCACCAGCCAGGATGCCAGAACGGAACTGGTGATGCTGCCATGTGGGCACAGGGCCTGGACCTACATCGCTGGCAGTAATGCTAACAGCGTGGACACTTTAAACACCAGCTTGACAGTTTCACCCAAAACAAAACACCCAAGTAATGTACAACCCCACAGTGACACCTGGGGCATTTATTCCAGAGAAATGAAGGTGCATCTTCATACCAAATACTGTGCGAGAAGATTCACAGCAGCTGCATTTGTCACAGGCAGAGTGTGGAGACAGCCCATGTCCTTCTGTGGACACACACACGGCTGCACCACGGGACGCCACTCAGCCGTGAAAACAGACAGACCAGCTGCACACAGCAACTCAGACGATCTCCAGAGAATTTTGCCAAGTGCGAAAAGCCGACTTCAGAAAGGCTCTATATGCCATGATGCTGTTTATGTAACACCGTGTGATCAAACCGGAGACCGAGAATGAGGTGGTGGTTTGCCAGGGTTGGGGGCGGTGGGTGGGGGCAGTAGGGGCTGCAAGGGGGCAGCTGGAGGCAGCCTGTGATGGGGAGAGGTCAGTGCTTTGGTGGTGGTGGCAGGTACACGAATCTACACGTGTGATAAAATGGCCTTGCCTGAAGTATGCGCACACACACACACCAGGGCGCACAGAGCTGGGAGCATCTGGGCGGGCGCTGTGGGTCGTGCCAGGCTGATGGCCTGGTGCTGCAGCTGACCCGATGTTGGCATGCCCTATGCTGTGAGGGGTGGATGTGGCTTGGTGGGAGTGACAGCCAGGGATACGTGACAGCCAGGGACACATGAGGCTTTCTGTGCCTTTCTCTGCAATTTCCTCTGCATCTATAATTACTTCAAAAATAAAAGTTTTTTACAAAAAGAAAAACATTAAAAAATCACCACAAATTCTTATTTTATCCCTTTGGTCTTTTTTTTTTTTTTTTTTTTTTTTTTTTTCAATTTGGAGAGACGATTCAGGTCTCCGAGTAACCAGCTACTGAATCCGTAGAAGACCCCAGGGAGGGCTGGGCCTCTGAGGCTCAGGCCGGTTCTCACCCGTGGAAGCTCTGCGTATCTTCACATTCCATGGAAGAGGCCTTTTCCTGGGGAAGGGCTTGACACTGCTGCATTCTTGCTGGCACCCAGCTTCTCACAGTCCTGGTTGTGTGTGAGTGACCTGAGAGGTGGGCTTGTCAGAGTAGCTGTGAGGGAGGCCCTATGGAGGGAGGCCCTGTGAAGGCAGGAGGCTGGCAGGGTTGTCAGAGGCAGCCCCTGCAGAGGGAGGGTCTGTGCACAGCACCCATCAGTGGAGCAGGAGGGGGAGGCACCACACTGATTTTATTTGTTTGCTTTTTGAGACAGAGTCTTGCTCTGTCACCCAGGATGGAGTGCAGTGGCACGATCTCAGCTCACTGCAACCTCTGAGTAGCTGGGATTACAGGTGTGTACCACCACGCCTGGCAATTTTTGTATTTTTAGTAGGGACGGGGATTTGCCATGTTGGCCAGGCTGGCCTTGAACTCATGACCTCAGGTGATCCACCTGCCTCAGCCTCCCAAAGTACTGGGATTACAGGCGTGAGCCACCGTGCCTGGCCCCATCTTTTTGTTGAAATCTTGTCTCACAGCTTTCCAAGACTACATTTCTTCTGAGTTCTTCTTAGAATCCTTAGCAGTGTTTTGGTGGAGTCTTGAGTTTCTTCAAGGGCCGTCCACAGCCTCACCCTGAGGACGGGAGCCCTTGGGACAGGTCCAGGGTCAGCAAAGGAGGCACAAGCATCTCAGCCCCTTGACCTGGCCCTGCCACCCACAGGCCCTGAGAACCATGGGAGCAACGTCTCCCGTTTGGGCTGATTGCCTGCTTTCTGTGTCACTCAGCTGTAGCCTCCACCTCTGCAGAAGGTGGGTGATGGTGCGCAGGGGTCAGCTGTGTCCTGGATGCTCCTTTCGGCTCCTTTTCCTCTTCTCTTCCCTTCAGAGTGCACAGATCGAGGCTCAGATTCCTGACTCTTTGGGTTCCTTAGCAGAGTGGCCCTGGTGTCAAAGGATCATTTTTAAAAGAAGATAAAATTCTGACTCACAAATACAGAATACATACATGTTGTGGGAAGTAGAAAAGTTCTTTTTAAAGTTTCTCATTAAAGAGTAAGTGTACTAATAACTTTGTTAAGCCCTATCTGTGAAGCTGTTAGACATGCCGTGTTTAAGGGCACGGAGTACATTCTACGTCCTGGTACTTTAACCAACATATCTGTGCTGGACATGCTCACAGGCATGTCCCAGCTCGCCATTGCTTTTACCTGTTTTGGAACAGGTACTCTCATGGCAAGATGGCTAGCGAGGGTGCCCTTCCTGCAGTCCGGGAAGTAAAAACTGCGTTGCCGAAAGATCCTTTGTCTCAGTGCTGATTTTTCTTTGTGTCACTGAGCATCTGTTTCCAACACATGTCAAAGATTTTATTTAACTCATTAACTAATGCAGGCACCGGTAAGATGTTTCCACGTTTGGAAGAGAATTCAGAGAACCACACGGAGAAGCAGTGAGGAAAGCTGACATGAGTTTACAGATAGAGGCAGAGCTGCTTGACCCGCAGGCAGTTCTCTTGTGTTTCTAATGCTTTCACTTTTCTAGGATGTACAAAGTTGTAAACTAGCCCTAAGATGATGAGAGGCAGAGCGCTAGGCAGGAACTGAGTCACTGTTTATTTTTCTCCTTTCAAAGTCTTTTGCAGTTTGCCCTGACACTCTAACTCTTGGGCTTGTTTTGCCATCTGTGGAATGAAAATAAAGCCAGTCTAGTCCTCAAGGAGTTGTGAAATTTAAAAGAAAGACAGTGCATGAAGAAATGCCTTCTAGAAGCTTCTTTGTATGATGGGAGGTGGTCTCATGGTTGGCTCTGGGCACCCTTCGAACCAGGTCTGAAATTCCCTATTCCGTCCTCAGTTCATCCCCACACTCTTCCTTAAGCCTACATCCCTCAGCGCAGAAGCCTGGCCATCCCCAGCCTGTGGTGCACCTCCGGGGCCCATCTGTGCCGGGGGTTGCCCTTATTAAGTGAACCTGATGAGAAGGACCTTGCACTGCTGGGAGCAACTCTGCCTTCTTCCTGGTCACCAATTTTCCTTCCAAGCCAATTGCTCAAAGCAACCAAATACCACAGTTTTCATCAGAATGCCTCGCTCCACGTGCTGTGAGTAACAGCACCTGCTGCTGGGTCCGGGGCCAGCCGCTTGGATGTGCTTTACAGAGAGGGTGGGGTGCACGAGGTGGAGGCCCAGCTGCCGGAAACTGGCCCCCACCGAGTCCAGCCCTTCGGGTGGCTGCCGGCTGGCCTGGCTCTGGGTGTATGAGACTGACGGGGGGCCGTTCCCAGGCTGCCTCTCCTGGTTCTCTGCTGGGAAGTTGAAGGCCAGCTGGTAAGGTTCTGCCCTGCTGCCTGAAGCCTGGTCTTGGTTAACTGGGGACGTGTGGTAGGGTTGGGGTGAGGGAAGAGATGTGGACATCTGGCTCTTGTTCTGACCACCGTTTGGGACAAGATGGTTTAGTTGGACCACATTTGCAAAGCTAGAACCATCTGTGGAGTCCCAGCCTGGGGGGTCCCAGCCTGGGGGGTCTGGGTATTGGGTTTGTCTGTCGCGGCCGTGCTGGCTGTGAGGAGAGCATTGTCTTCAGAGAAGATATGGGATGGAGAGCCACACCCAACCAAGACGCCCCCAAGTCCACCTGGGAGGGGTGAAGCCACAACTGAGGGAGTGCGCTTGGGCCAGGGTGGGTGGATGTGTCCCGCGGAGGGGGAGGCATCGCCCCTGACCCATTCTCCAGCTTCCCCTCTTCCAGGGAGTGCAGAAACCACCCCATGGTGGCTGAGGATGAGAGCAATCGTCAGAGGTGGCCCTGGGCCCCGGGGAGATGCCGCCTGCCTCAGCGGAGCCGTGGGACAGTGGCTCTCTCTGGGGTGAGGCCCAGGCCCCTGCCTTCTGCTGTGTGCTGCGCATTACAGAAATGGCAGGTGATAAAGTAATTCCTCCCTCACAGCTTGATGCTCATTTCCCGGAGTGATGTCATCGGGCTGGCGGGAGGTACTAGGTGGAGGGCTGGGCAACAGGTGGAGAAGCGGGCTCCACCTCGGAGAAGCAGGCTCTGCCTTGGAGAAGCAGGCCGCACCCCCCCGGAGAAGCAGCCCCTCCTCGGAGACATAGGCCCCCCCCGGAGAAGCAGCCCCCCCTCGGAGAAGCAGCCCCTCCTCGAAGAAGCAGGCCCCGCCATGGAGAAGCAGGCCCCGCCATGGAAAAGCAGGCCCCGCCGTGGAGAAGCAGGCAGCCGGAGGACGTGGATGGTGTCACTGTTATGGTCACTGGGTGAAGGCAGGCTGCCAGATGCTGGACTCGCCACCTGAGCTCCACAGCGGGTGGCAGCAGGGAGGCAAGAGCCCCACCCAGGGACAGACACGCCCCATCCACTGAGCGTCCAGACCCACCAGAACGGCTGAGTCACCGTGCGCCTGGGTGGGCGTCGCTGCGCGGGGACACGTGGCCCGGGCTCCTACACCGTGGCTGCTCCAGGCGGGCGAGGGCCCAGGCCCTGGGGGATTCTGGCTGGAAATGGAACTTGGAGGATGGAGGTTGGCGATGGTGTTGCGCTTGAATCCTGGAGGGGACACCCCTGTCGAGGGCAATTAGAATCCAGGCATGCGCCCCGGCTGGCTGCGTCCGCTGGAGCCGCCTGGCCTCACCCGAGGGTGGGATACCAAGTGGTTTCTTGGGCCTGAGCCATGTGGCTTTTCTTGGCTGCAGGCGTTGGGTGTCTGAGGTTCTAGAAAGGCCTCACTGTAGGTGTGGGGTGCTTAGCGCCCTCTCCGTCACCGTGGGGGCCCGAGGCGCCGCTAGGTACCATGCACATGGGCTGCACTGGGCCTCTCCTTTCACTGACTTTGTCCTTGTCTAAACCCTCCAAGGAGTGAGTTCACCCTATTATAAAATATCAAAACAAAACCAACCAAACAAAAAAACGCAGGCTCAGAGAGTTAGAGAGAGAAACAAAGCCGCTGTCACCAATGCCGTGTCATGGGCGGAACATTTCAGTATGGATTATGGCCATTGGAGGGCTGACTCAATTAGCTGTCAGAATGACATTATTAGCAAAGGAATGAAATTGACCTTGAAGGGAGCTCAGCTTGGGCCAGATGGCCCTTAGAGTCTGGCTATAACATCACGCTCCTGGCTCACAGACGGGAATCTGGCCTGCGCCTCTGTGAGAGCGGAGTAGGTGAAATTCCATAAATATTTAAGCATATCTATAATTTATTCCAGTGACCTAAGGAATAATAAATCATTTTGTCTGTTGTTCAGTAACCTTTAAACCCTGCCTTCCTGATCCTGAATGGCCAGGCGGTTGCAGGCGCATTGCACAGCTCTGATGTAACCGTGCAGATACTCCCCAGCTAGGTCCCGGGTTTGCTGAAGTTTGCTGTTTACAATTAGGACTTTATTTGTCAAAATATGCTTCTTTTTTACTCACTGGCCACTAGAACAGAGGCTCGTGGTAACGGGTACAGAGATGGTGCATCCCTGGCCTCTTCATCCAAGTGATTCCCCTCCCTTTCCCCAGACTTCACAGAAATCAAACAGCCAGTGTAGATACACATTCCATCACTCGTTACGTGGCAGCCACTCAGATACTGGGTCAATAAAACAGGGGGGCAAGCATTTACCCTGTGTGGGCCGGTGACCTCCAAAAGGCAAACACAGCCAGTAAGGTCAGGAGATGGAGGATTTGTACACATATTTGTAGCTTTAGTCTACCACAGTTTTATGTGTGTGTACATAGATATACTTTATGTATGAGTATATGCTTCACTCTGCATATATATGTGTATATATGTCTATATATGCTTAATTCTGTGTGTGTATGCATATGTGTGTGTGTATATAAATATATATTTAAGAGACGGCATCTCAATCTGTGCCCCAGGCTGGAGTGCAGTGGTGCAATCATAGCTCACTGCAGCCTCCTGAGGGTTCAGGTGATCCTCCTGCCTCGGCCTCCTGAGTAGCTGGGACGACAGCTACATGCCACTGAGTCCAGCTGCAACTGTTATATTTTTGACACTCAAATTGCCTCTTTGTTGGCTATCACTTTCATTTATTTCTTTTTTTTACTAAATGATTTGTGGTTTGAATGACACATGCTGGTGAGTGTGGACACATTTTTGCACTCAGATAGCCGGAACCACACTGAGGCTACCCCTCACCTGGAAAGGCCCTGCTCCACCCCGTCTATACCCCAATCCGTCTGCTTCTCCTCACTTGGATGAGACAGGGTTCTCCAGAGTTTCGTGTTGGTGTAAGCGGGCACATGCACCGGCTGTGTGTCTGTTCTTCACCCAGCGGAATCTCGAGCTTTATCCTCCCAGTGCTGCCTCTCAGAAGGTCATCCTTTCATTGGTGAGCGGTATTTCATTTTTGGGTGTACAACAGTTTGTGTGTGTGTGCTCCTACTGATGAGCACTTGGGCTATTTTCAATTTGGGGCTGTTGGAATAAGCTGCCATGGATATTAAGAGGAAAATCTCGGTGTGTGCCTGGGTTTGCGTTTCTCTTGGTGAGGGCCTAGGCGTGGAATTGCTGGGCCACGTGGTGAGTGTGTGTGTGACTTTATCAGCAATGCCAACCCCTTGCCAGAGGGGCTATTCCCCTCCCCCTGCATAGGTGTAGGGGTAGGTGGCATATTATGGTTTTATTTTTCTAGTTTATTTTTTATTTTCTAGTGACTCATGATTTTGAGAATCTTTTCATATACCTCTTTGCAATCTTTGATGAAACATCTATTCAAATAGTTCACTGATTTTTGGGGTATGTTTGTATTGAGTTTCAAAAGCTTTTGATTGTGGTCTGGATCCAAGTCCTTTATCGGATCTGTTTGGCGAAAGTTTTCTCCAGGTCTGTGACTTGCCTTTTATTTTTATTTTATTTTATTTATTTTTTGAGACAGGGCCTTGCTCTGTTGCCCAGGCTGGAGTGTAGTGTGATCATGGCTCACTGTGGCCTCGACCTCCTGGGCCCAAGCGATCCTCCCACCTCAGCCTCCCGAGTAGCTGTGACTTCAGGCACGTGCCACCATACCCTGCAAATTTTTGTATTTTTTGTGGAGATGGGGCCTCACCATGTTGCCCATGCTGGTTTTGAATTGGGCTCAAGCAGTCCACCACTCTCAGCTTCCTAAAGTGCTGGGATGAGAGGCATGAGCCATCATGCCTAAGCTGATTTGCTTTTTAATTTCTTAATCATGTGTTTTGAAGAATAGAAGTTTTTGATGTTTAATTTATGAATCTTTAATGCTTTTTATGTCCTGTCCAAGAAATATTTGTCTATCCCAGGGTCATGAATAATTTTTTCTAGGTTTTCTTCCAGAAGTTTTCTAGATTAAACTTTTATAATTAGATTTATGCTCCATTTCAAGATAATTTGTGTGGGCTGTGAGGTCAGAGTTGAGGTTTGTATTTTTCCATATGGATTTGCAGTTGCGCCAGCACCATTTGTTGAGAAGAGTATTCTTTCCTCACAGAATGGCTTTAGCACTTTGTTGAAAATCGACCATTGATATGTGGGTCTATTTCTGGACTTCTTTCACTGATCTACACATCTGTCTTTACGCTGATATGCTGTCTTGATTATCATAGCTTCGTAACATATCTTAAGATAGTATGTCTTCTAAATTTGTTCTACTTTTCAAAATTATTTTAGCTATTATAGATCCTTTGTGTTTCAGACATTCAAAGAAGAATTGGTACCAATCCTGATGAAACTATTGGAAAAGATGGAGAAAGAGGGGATCCTCCCTGAGTCATTCTGTGAAACCATGTAGTTTAGAATCAGCGTATCAGTTCTACAAAAACAGCCTGCTTGGCTTTGACTGGAATGAGTTAAATCTGTTGACCAATTTGGGAAGGGCTGCCAGCCTAACTATATCGGGGAATCCAATCCAGGAACGTGGTTTGACTCTCTTTTTACTTCAGTCTCCTTTCATTTCTCTCGGTAGCGTTTTATCGTTTTCACCATCAGGCCTAGCTCATACTTGTGAAAGTGGAAGGATTTATATGATCTGAAGAGAAATCAGTATACTAGCTTGTATTTTGTTACATATATTCCTAAGAATTCTATGATTCAACTGGAAATCATATTTTATTTTTTTGCAAATAGTATTTTTAAAAAACTTAAATTTCTAGTTGCTTATACTATTCGTGTTCACATGCTGCCCTTTATCCTGTGATCCTGCTTAGTTCTGGTTATTGTAACTTTAAAAAAAACTCCTTGGGATTATCCAGGTAGATGTTTGTAATGTCTGTAGATGAAACAGTTTTACTTCTTCCTTTCCTACAGGCTTTTCATGGTTTGTTTCTGTCTCTTCTGTACTGGCTGGAACCTGTAATACAACATTGGCTGGGTGCAGTGGCTCACACCTGTAATCCCAGCACTTTGGAAGGCCAAGGTGGGTGGATCACGAGGTCAGGAGTTCGAGACCAGCCTGGTCAACATGGCGAAACCCCGTCTCTACTAAAAATACAAAAATTAGCGGGCCATGGTGGTGTGTGTCTGTAATCCCAGCTACTCAGGAGCCTAAGGCCGGAGAATCGCTTGAACCCAAGAGGTGGAAGTTGCAGTGAGCAGAGATTGTACTACTGCATCCAACTTGGGTGACAGAGCAAGACTCTGTCTCAAACAAAAACAAAAACAAAAAAAAACCCTGTTGACAAAGTCTCCCCCTTTCTTTCTCCACCACTAGCACTGACCCCGTTGCGCCTCCAACCCCATCTCCTGCTGCCCCTGATAGCGCCTTTGCACTCCAGCCTGGGTGGCAGAGCAAGACTCTGTCTCATAAAGAAAAAGGGCAACGTGAGATAGAAGGGATGGGTGTAGGCACCCTGGCCTTGGGAGGAAAGCCTCACATTTCACATTAAGGATGACAGCTTCGGACTTCACGGAGATGTTCTCTGTCAGCTGAGGAAGTTCTTTTCTGTCCCAGTTGCGCTTGTGGCTTTGAATCATAACTGGATGCCGAGTTTCGCCAAGGCCTTCACTGTGTCTCGTGCCTTGATCGTATTGTTTTTCTCTGTGTTCTGCTTATACAGTGAATTGTGTTGGTTCGTGTCTAGATGCCGACCCTGCATTTTTGAGATGAATCTCATTTGGTGATAATGTGTTATCATTTTCATGTTCTGTTTTGTTTTTTTGAGACAAAGCCTTGCTCTGTCACCCAAGCTGGAGTGCAGTGGCATGATCTTGGCTCACTGCAACTTCCACCCCCCAAGTTCAAGCGATTCCCCCGCCCCAGCTTCCCAAGTAGCTGGAATTAAAGGCCCACACCACTGTACCCAGCTAATTTTTGTCTTTTTGATAGAGACGGGCTTTCACCATGTTGGCCAGGCTGGTCTCGAACTCCTGACTGCAGGTGATCTGCCCGCCTTGACTTCCCAAAGTGCTGGGATTACAGGCATGAGCCACCACACCCGGCCCATTTTCACGTTTTCTAGAATGGATCTGCTCATATTTCGTTGAGGAACGTGGCCGTGCTCTGCTGTTCTCCTGCAGTGTCCGTCCAGTTGTGTCCGTGTCACAGGCCTTTTAACACAGATGGGAAAACATTCCTTCCTCCTTCACTTTCTGAATACGTGTGCATGAGTTTGATGTTATTCTCTTCCTTAAACGTCTAATAGAATTCAGCAACAAATCCGTCTGGCTTCCAGGATCTCGCTTGAATATAATATTATCGCCTTGTTTTCACTGCTTTCATTTTTATGGTGACTTTCTACGTGGTCATTTGATTCTGATTTCTCCTCTACAGTAGCGATATCAAGTTTGATTTCTCAGTACACGCATTGCAGCTCACAAGCAAATCTGTTTAAAGAAAGACAGGAAGCGGACAGCATGGCGAGGGTTTTCAGATACAGCGAAACTGTTAGCTGAGTGGGGAGGCTGATGTAATGAGTGCGGCCAGCACCGGGGGCGGCGGGGAGGGCCTGGGGCTGCCCCGTCTCCCCTCTGCCTTGGGAGCTGTTGTGTGAGCTGAGCACTGGGCTGAGGCTGGGGTGGCGTCTTTTCCATGTGAATTCTGTATTTGAGATGAAGGAGGTTGGATTTGGTGACAACAGGAACTGTATTGAGAAGGAAAACTCTGTTTCTTGAAGCGACACCTACTCCGCGTTGCCAGAGGGTTTTTCTATCTCCTCACCTCAGAACAAAGGAGACTTTAAAGGACCAGGCCAACACTGAGGACGAAATTGATTCCCACCACGGCTCCCCGGGAACCAGGCTCCAGGACACACAGGCAGGAGGTTTGCCTGCATCAGCGGCCGTGGCGGGGAGACTAGCTCAGGGCTCTGCTCAGGCCGGGCGGGCACGTGCTCAGGCCCGAGCCCACCAGCCTCTGCGAATTCTGTGGGAGTGAGACTTTCGCTCTCTGGGCCCCAGGAGAAGGGCAGAGGAGGGCAGCTGTTGGCTGGCTCAGGTGGCAAGACACACCAGCACAGATGGCGGAACTGCTGAGGAGGGGTGGCCCCTCTCGAGGCCAAGGGTTGATCCCTGAAGGCCATGTCACCCAGAATGCAGGCTTTTCTCAGGGAGGCCGTCAGAAGAAGTGGGGGGGGTGACCCTCGGTAACGGGGCACAGGCTGGTGCAGCCCTCTAAAAGGATGCCGTCTCTTGAAGTTTTACGTTGAATTCCATGATATCGCATATTTTAAAACATATGAAAATCATGTTCATAATGACCGACTGGTTGAATTATGATTGTCTTTTGCCATTCTCACCCTCCAACCCTCAAATACAATCGATCCTCCATGAAGTGTCGTCATTGTGGTTCAGAACACTTCACGGATTGCTTAGCGGTTTCTCCACCTGTAAGGACCCGAGCTCCTCAGCAAAGGTGTGGGCACTCCCTGTGTGGGTGCGAAAGTCCCCAGCCCAGACAAGACACCCCCGTCTGCAGAGGCAGGGACTTCTCCCCCTACCCAGGTCTCCTTTTGCCCCTGAGCCTGCTCCCCATGACGAGTGGGTCACGTAAACCCCTCTAGACCGTGGGTTCCCCAAGCTGCCCGGGCAAGAGCCAGGGCCCTACCAACCCCTCCAGGCCTCTGCTAAGCTTCCTGGGACGGTCCAGACAGAGCCTCCTGGGGGCTCTGCTCACCTGGGCTGGGAGGATCTGACCGGCAGGCAGGTGGGCAGAGCAGAGGGCCGGGTGGGCGCTCCCTCGCCAGCGTCTGCCCCTGTCAAGAAAGCGCCTGGCTCAGGGGAATGCCCGAGAACGGAGAGAATCTTCAGCGATGGGCAACCACACCACACTGCGAATATGTGAGATACATGTTTGCTTTGAATGGGGGTACTGTGCTTGCAGATATGGCATTAAGTGGAAAAGAACACGTCAATGAGTTAAGAGAAACGATGGGTAATCCAGCGACAAAGCGTTGAACCCCCCAAACTAGCAAACAGTGCCTGACTCATTCTTTCCAACGGGACAGCTCACTGGTCAGTCTGTGAGCTCTGGGTCAGAGATGAGTTCCCCAGCTCTCCCACGAGGCCTTGCAAAACACCAAACTAACATGAGCCGCAGACGCCGCATCTTAAAGTGGGCTTAGCCTTAGGGTTGCCTCGGCCTCTGGTGCACCCTCACGGCGGTGTCTGGCAGGCAGGAGGCCCTCAGTGAGTCTCCCCACTGCCGCTGTTCTCACTTGGAATCTGTGCAGCAGAGAAGACAGAGCTTATGGTCCTCTGCTTCTGTACGTTGCACATTTAGTTTTTATCGTTACAAGCTCTACATTGCATTACACTGATTTATGCAAACATCTGTTTCTTCACCTAGAGTCCTGCCCTCTTGCTTGGGATTCAATAGGCAATAAATACTTTTTTGTTAAATGGAAGCTGCCTGGGAGTGGTGACTCATGCCTATAATCCCAGCACTTCGGGAGGCTGAGGCAGGAGGATTGCCTGAGCCCAAGAGTTTGAGACCAGCCTAGGCAACATGGGAGACCCCATCCCTACTAACAATACAAAAAGCCAGCTGTGGTGGCACACACCTGCAGTCTCAGCTACTTGGGAGCGTTGAGGTGGGAGGAGCATTGACCCCAGATCGAGGCTGCAATGAGCCATGATCGCGCCGTTGCACTTCAGCAGCCTGGGTGACAGAGCGAGACCGTGTCTGCAAATGGGAAAAAAGGAAGCTGTTGCTAAACCAGCCACTGAAGCCACTGAGGGAGTCCTGGCGTGCTTTAGTCTTTGGTTCGAAAAAGTTTCCGACTAAATTTTTCTTGCTTGTAATCAAATCCTGGTCCTGCAGTGGGAGAAGTTTCTGTAGTGTTCTCTTCAGTGAAAAACATTTCTAGGTCTGCATTAAGAGGACTAAAGTGAACGTGCAGGTCAGAGGAGTTGGACTGGGGGGCCCATTCCCACCGGGCGCTGGGCCACTGTTGTCTCTAAGCTGAATGCCAAGCCTCCCAGGTGGCAGCCTGCACCATGGGGGTGTGTGTGCAGGAAACGGGACGCTGAGCTGTCTAGCCCTCCCTCAAAAGCGGGGGTTGAAGAGCAGGACCTCCACCTGGGGGAGGCCACTAGGGGTCTTCAGAGAGGACTCGCTGTATGCTGTGGACAAACTGCATGCCACACACAGCCGGTATAATTGGTTCTGCCAGAACGTGACATCTGCATTCCTGGAAACCACCACGTGTGCAGGGTGGCACAGTTACAGACCACAGGGCATGTGGGGAAAATAAGCTGAGGGTGTGACACTCAGAACTTCACCGGCACCATGTTAAAAATGGAGCAGAGGCCGAGGTGGGTGGATCACCCGAGGTCAAGAGTTCGAGACCAGCCTGGCCAACATAGTAAAACCCCGTCTCTATCCAGCATACAAAAATTAGCCATGTGTGGTGGCATGCGCCAATAGCCCCAGCTACTTGGGAGGCTGAGGCAGGAGAATCGCTTGAACCTGGGAGGCGGAGGTTGCAGTGAGCCGAGATCACACTGTTGCACTCCAGCCTAGGCCAGAAGAATGAGACTCCATCTCAAAAAGAAAAAAAAAAAAAAAGGCCAGGGCACAGTGGCTCACACTTGTAATGCCAGCACTTTGGGAGGTCGAGGTGGGTGGATCACAAGGTCAGGAGTTCAAGACCAGCCTGGCCAAGATACTGAAACCCGTCTCTACTAAAAATACAAAAAATTAGCTGAGCATGGTGGTAGGTGCCTGTCATCTCAGCTACTTGGGAGGCTGAGGCAGGAGAATCGCTTGAACCCAGGAGGTGGAGGTTGTGGTGAGCCGAGATTGCCCTCCTGTACTCCAGGCTGGGTGACAGAGAGAGACTCTGTCTCAAAAAAAAAAAAAAAAAAAAAGCGAGAGGTACCTAATAAAAATGGCAGCACAGCCTCCCATGCACTCAGTGGTTCTGACACACAAAGACTGCAACACAGCAGCAGTGCTGGAAACGGCTGCTGCCTGGGACGGGACCGTGGGTGGGAAGGGACCGTGGGTGGGAAGGGTCGTTGCGTGGGGAGGGTCAGCAGGCGGGAAGGCCCTGCGGAGGGTGGGTGTGAAGTGGCTGTGGGCGTCAGCAGAGACAGGCGGAAGTTGTGCCCCAGTGAGGATGAGGTGCCCCGGCAGCTGGTGGCGGGGGTGGGGTGGGGTGCGAGGGATGTGTGTGCTGCCCCTGTTCCCACATGGCTGAGTTCCACTGCGGGCAGCTGCAGCGTTCGCCCGGCCTTTCTGGGGGTGAAATTGCACAAAGGCAAGCACAAATCTGTATTGTGTTCAGATCATTTCCTACAAATCAATTGCTTTGGAACCAATGGTCATTTTCCAAACAGACGTGTGGCTGAACCAGCTGTCGGGGATGCTCGTGTTGAGGAACATGAAGAATCACACTCCGTTGAATACGTTTCAAAAGCGACCGCTCTTCTCAGCCAGAGACTGTTGAAAAAATGAAAAACAAAAGAAAGCGAAACAAAACAAAGGCTGGTGTGTCGTCTGAGCCCTTGTGACCCCTGTCTGGATGCAGACAGGCCACTGGTGAGAAGCTCTGGACGATCCCTTCCTGGGGGCCCAGGCTTCTAAACCACCCCTTCCCGAGGTTTCTCACATTTAGGCAGAGAAGGAGGACCGGTCTTAACGTTTCCCTAATTCCAAAAAACACACCAAATGCCCCTCGGGCCTGGGTGTTCTGTCAACTCCACGGAGTTGGCAAGGCGTGGCAGGCTGGGGCATTCCTGGGCCCCGTGGGCCGGCGCAGGGAGGGGGTGCCACTCACAGAAGGCAGGGGCTGACCTGGCCACAAGGCATCTACCGTGTGCCCCTGGTGGACACTCTGTCCAGGGATGGGGTTGGGGATGGGTTTGGCTGTTGCTTGGATGCTTCCCTGGGACACAGCTATGCTTTGGGGTCATCTCTGTGACCTCATGGTAGGGAGGTCCCCTCCTGTGGGTGGGTTGGGGCCCCCGGCTGCCCACACCCACCTGCCCTCTCTGGGTGGGATGCTGCCTTGCCAGCCCCAAATGGCTCCTGCCCGGCCCGTGCATCTCCGGGGCTGCTGAGGACAGGGCAGCGGTGCTCCGCCCGTGGGAAGCTGGGCAGCGGCTGCCGGCACTCCCAGCCTCTCCATCTGCTTCAAATCATGGCCTGGAGTTCTGATGCTTTGTGGCTGCTCTCCTCCCCATGTGTTGGAGACCGCTGTCCATGGCCCCGGCCGCACGGATGACCTCAGTTGGCTCCGGCTGCACTTGGGGTCATGCCACGGCACCAGGCCCCCACCCCTGCCCAGGATGGAGAGGTTACTTTCGGCCCCCGCCTTCCTGCACCCAGGATGTCATCCCAGTGATTAGGTCCTCTCCACGTCCTGGCCTTTGGCTCCATGCGGCCACTGGCTGCCCAGAGAGAAGCTGCAGTCCCATCGTCCCCATCGCTCCCTCCTGGGTCCTCAGCCCACCCAGGGCACGCCGTGTAGCGGGGGGGCTGGATCTGTGACTGCCCCCATCTCTCCAGCTCCATGCAACTTGAGCAACTGAGCCTTTCCCAGCAAGATGTGGCCGTCCAGTGTCACACACTCATCTGAACTCACACAACCTGGGGTCTAGGAGACTCGTGCTTGGCCCAGCTCTGCTACCATCAGCCAAACATTTTCAGAATTGTTAAAGACTCCATATCACATTCTTTCCTGTGCTCTTGGTAGTGACACACTTTTACCTTGTGAGATGAGAGCGGATTCAAATTTTCAAACTAAACGGAGACCCTGGGGCAGTGGCCGTCCGCTGGGTCAGCCCATGCTTCCTCTTTAGTGAGGCTGGATGTAGAGGCTTCTGCACAGCATCAGTTACAGGAGAATGAAATGAATTCAGACATAAGCAGGTCAGCCGAGGGCCCTGCTCAGAGCACCTGCCTTGGGCAGCACTGTGGACCCCTAAGCTGACCGCCATAGGGGAAGGGCTCACGGAGCCAAGGTGTGCCCCTCCAGGTAGGCACAGGTGTGGTGGGCATGCTGGGAGAGAGGCGAGGAGACCCGCGCACAGCGCCCATGGGAGAGTCGCCACACACGGGGGCGTGGGGCTGGGGGGCTGCCTCTTTGTGCAGCTTGGCTTTGAGGCGGAGCGCAGCCTGCAACCAGTATCACCCACTGGCTGGGCAGCAGCGCACTGGCCACAGCGCGTCACTCGGGGGCGGGGGCTGAGACGGGGCCCTGCCAGGGCTCCCTGGATGTCGACCTTGGTATTATTTCTGGCAGCCTAAGAATAAAGCGTTCCTTCTGATGATTCTTTTGGTCAAATCGTTACTGCTGGTAACCCCGCACGTGCCCAGCACTTGGCAGCTTGAGAACATCTTCTGCACACAGGATTGCATCTTTGCTCTTCAACCCTCCCCATCAAGCACCCCCCCGGCCTTGTCAGGGAAGGGCTGAGGAAATCGAGGCTCACACTGACAGCAGGAACGGCGGACCCCCCCGGGCATCTGAGTCCAGTCTGGATGCAATTCTCATAGGAATATTTAGTTTAATAATTGATGTATTAAATTTATTTTAATTATAATTAATAATAGATAAAACCAAATTTAACCAATAAATTAATTTAGTCAATCAATTAATTATTCAATAATTTTATAAATGAAATCAATAAATTAAAATACATTATTGTAAATAAAATTAAAATAATAAAATATTATAAATAAAATTAAATATTTAATTAATTAATTTAACATTCATAGAATATTAAAGTTATCAAATTCTTGTGTTTCAAATGTTAGAAATACCTTGACCTGGCTTTCTGATTGTATGTTATGCATAAAAAATGGAAACATCAGCTGGGCACAGTGGCTCATACCTGTAATTCCAGCACTTTGGGAGGCCAAGGTGGACAGATCACCTGAGGTCAGGCGTTCGAGACCATCCTGGCCAACATAGTGAAACCCCATGTCTACCAAAAATAAAAAAAATTAGCCAAGTGTGGTGGCGCATGCCTGTAATCCCAGCTACTTGAGAGGCTGAGGCAGGAGAATTGCTTGAACCCAGGAGACGGAGGTTGCAGTGAGCTGAGATTGTGCCGCTGCACTCCAGCCTAGGAGACAGAGCGAGACTCCGTCTCAATGAATGAATGAATGAATGAGTGGAAGCATCATAGTGATCCCAGGAATCAGCATTTGAGTATCATCTTCCTGAATATAGGGTTCCCTAAATGGGCTGCCCTTCACATTTTGTTCTATAACCACTTTTTCCACTTAGTGGTTTTCTGTGGCCGTTCGTCCGCGTCAGGACATGCTGCTTTGTTCTTTATGCTGCACGATGTGCTGTTGTATTTACTCTCTGGGCAAATGTTTATGAACTGTGTGCTGTGTGCTGGAACCTCTCTGGGAGTTGGGGACACAGTGAGCAGGGAAGAGGTCTGCATGGATGTGCCGCCTTCTAGCTCACAAACCCCTTATAGGCGGTTTACATCATTCCATTTAGTTGTTTTCTGCTACAAGCCATGTTGCAATGAGTGTCTTCACTTCCCTGGGTTTGCGTATGCACCTATCAATTATTTAGATTAAGTTCCTGGAAGTGGAATTACAGAATCAAGAATAAGCACATTTAAAATCTGGGAGATGTCCAAGCAACTCCTAAAAGCTGGCACCAATCTCCATTTGCTGACCCCGTGTGGGTGCACCTGCCCCTCTTACCCTGACAGCCGGGCATTGCCACACTTGTAAATCCCTGCTGCCTCCTGTGAGCAGGTGTCATCGATTGTGAGTTAGAATCAAGAGTTGTTTGCATTTTTCCTTTGGCTGATTGCCAGTGTATATTATTTTAAACATTTAAATGGAGTTGTCTTTTCCTCATTGATTTATAAGAGCTCTTTCTATACGAAGGATATTTACTCCTTGCCACATACCCATTGCCATTTTTCTCTCCGTCAACTGATTCATTTTGTCAGTTTTCATCTTGTTTCAACATGAAGTTCCCAGGCTGCTCCTCCCTGCAGGGAGCTCCTGGGCAGGGGTCTGCCTGCCTCACGGGTACAGCCAGGGTGAGGTCCGGGTGGCCGGGGCTCCTGACCACCTGGGAAGAATCGGCGCTCCCTGCTGGCATCTGGAGCGGACGGCTGTTGGCCTGGAACCTGAGCATTCCATGGGGCAGGGCGATGGAGGAATCTTCTCCGTGAATCTTCAGCGTTCTCATTTCTCTCTTCCTTTATCTCACAGTCCTCTTGGCCAAGCCCAGTCTCCCCCAAGGAATCCTCTCTGGCACACATCACTTGTCGTCCGCTTTGTTCTGCGGCTCAGTGTTTGGAATTCCAGGCTCACTGAGAAGTCATCTGTTGGGGAGAATTTGGGGCTGGTTGACTCTGTCGTCAGTGACACTGCCAGATGCGGCTGACCAGATGGACGGGGTCGGCTGGGGTTACCCTGCACCAACAGTGCCAGCCTGAGGCTGCTTCCCGGGCAGGGGCCATCCATGGGTGCCTGAGGGGTGAACACTTGGGGTGTTTGCGTCACCTTGGCTGGGGCTCAGGGAGGCCCCGCATGTTAGCCATTGGTGAGGGGCACCCACACCCGCGATCCTTCATTCCCTCAGCACTGGCTTGGTGCTGGGACCCGTGATCCACAGGCACAGATCTGGCTTCAGGGATCTTTCTGTGAAGCTGGGCGTGTTTTATTCTATGTGTTCAGCTGAACAAGGGTCCAGCAGACGTCCATATCCAGTCCCTGGACTTAAGAAAGTACAGCTGGACAGCAGTGCCGGAGGTGCTGGGAAATTCGAGCTGCTGCTAAGGCAGGTTCCTCTGCGCTGGGGGCGCTGTGAGGAGTGGAGCCATCTCCGGCATTGTCTTCCAGCCTGGCCCCTGCGCTCCTCCTCCTCTTCCCACACTGCCCGTCCTACAGGCACAGATGGCCTTCTTGCCACTCTGACTTTCATTTCATAAGCTCAGATTGCTGGGATAAAGCAGAGACGTGCTCAAGGCACACAGCTGTCCAGAGCCTTGAAGATGGCTACAGCCGTCTCCAGCTTGGCCAGGAGGTTGGGTCCAGATGGCGGCAGCAGAGTCTATTTCTGGCTGTTTGTAACCCAGGCCGGGATGAAAACTTAGATGAATGAATTGTGCACTCCCGGTCAGCAGCACCTGCTGTACCATGTGCCCTTCACACATAAACCCAGCAGATGTAGCGTGGGCCCTGCCTGTCGAGACCAGTTGACATTTTGCTAATTGCTCAGGCCTGCAGCATGAATGACAGACCTGAGATGATGAATGACAGATGAGATGATGGCTCATCTCATCCAGAGATGCTGTCCTGCCAGCTCTGCCTTCCTCACGGAGAGGATTAGATGGTTCTCAGGTACTGAGTGTGCTCAATGCAGGGAAGGGCACTGGGTGAGTGCTGGGGTTGGTGCTGTCTGTACCTGAGTGTTGACCGTCGAGGGCTTTGTCAGGTGACTGGCCAGTGGGAGGGGAGGATGCAAAGATAAGTTCTGCCCTTCACACTCAAAGATCTCAGCATCCTTGGGCAGACATGCATGTACACAGTTACATATGCATACAGCCATGTGAACACACCACCACACATGTGCACAGCTGTGTGTGCGCAGCCATGCATGTGTACAGCCATGTGTGTACAACCATGTGTACAGCCATGTGTGCATATAGACGTGTGCATGCAACCATGTGTGTGTACAGCTGTGTGAGCACACAACCACACATGCATACAGCTATGTGTGTGTACCACCACACATGCATAGAGCCGTGTGTGTAAAACCATCTGTGTGTATGACCATGTGTGCATACAGTTATGTGTTCATACAACCATGCTTGTGTACAGCTATGTGTGTATACAGTCCTGTATAGCTGTAAACAGTCATGTGTGCAGACCACCGTGTGTGTACAACCAAGTGTATGACAGGTATATATACATGCAACCATGCATGTGCACATGCATGTATACAGCTATGCCCATATACAACCACGTGTCCATACCTCCACACATGCATGAAGCCACATGTGTACAGCTATGTGTGCATTCCACCATACATGTGTAAAGCCATGTGTGCATACAGCCATGCATGAATACAAATACGCCTGCATACAGCCGTGCATGAATACAGCTATGTGTGCATACAACTGTGCATGAATACAGCTGTGCGTGCATACCACCATGGGTATGCACAGCTCTGTATGCATGCCACCATGTGTGCATGTAACTGTGTGTATATAACTGTGCTATAAGCCATGGTAGCTCATGGTAAGAAGGAAAGGAGAGACAGTCACAGGGTTATTGTAGTCTTTAGAGGAAAGGCTTCTTTACAACTGAGGAGTAGGAAAATGTTTGATATGAGGCATGTTCAAGGCTAGGGAGCAATGTGAGGTGCAGAGCACTGGGTTTGCAGATTCGGCTGGGAGACGTTGGCTAGCCCAGGGAGACTGAGGGTGGGAAGAGGAAGATGAGATTGGAAAGCTCTGGGGGCGCTGTCTTGCCCAGGACCACAGAGCTGGGTTAAGGCAACAGCAGAGCCTGGAGAGGAGCTGGCACAGCCCCACCTCATCGTGGATCATTCCTTGTTCTTATCAACACCACTCCTGGTCCAAGGGAGTGCCCGTCTCACTCTGTGTCCATGACGCTGGACAGCAGAACCTTGGAATCAGAAATACAGACTATCAAGGTGTGTTGCAACTATCCACCATCCTAAAATGTTCCATGGATTCTTCTGGTATCCAACAGCAGGGACTTCACTGTTCCAAGCTCAACCATCATTTTATAATACTTGGTGAATCATTAGTCACTGGCAAGAGTTCACTGTTGTTTTTCTTCTAATTACAATCCTGTTTAAACCATGTCCTAGTGCTGGAATCAGCCCCTCCTGCCTTCATCTCACCTTCCCAAATCCCACACCAAAGTCTGGGCAGGGCGTGGGCCTGCCCAGGAGCACCCCGCAGCTTGTCATGTGTGATGACACAAGGTAATAGTCCCAGCTTCGTTACCTCTTGGAAAAACATAACACATAAACCTCCTTGTTTTCATTTTCCTTCTACATTAGCCTGATTGAGTAGTAGATCAGTCATCTTTTTAAAAGGCATCTGCCCCAGACACAATATTAGTCAACTATATGTGGCAGTGTCTGAATAAAAGGGACATTTGCAGTCATGCAAGGTTGGTTCTGCAAAGGAAAATAACAACCCATCATCAGATGAACCTCCACGTTAATTCAGAATGCCATGTGACCAAATTCACCTCCTCCTGATTTCAGTAAGCCAGAAATAAAAAGCAGCCTTCTTAACTTCATGAACTTGCGTCGGATCATTAGGATAATTGTTCCATTAGGATAAATGTGTATCCTAATGGAACCATAGTTAAAGCATTTCCACTGAAGTCAGCAGCAAAACAAGGATGTTTTCTATGTTGTATCTGAGGTCATCGCCAAAGCAATAAGACAAGAAAAAGAAATAAGCAGCATAAGCACTGCTGTTCACCATCCGGCTGCCTGGAAAATGCTGGGGAGTGGCCTCCGGTGAAACGCCAGGCTGTGCTGACAGGGAGGACCCTCTCCCTCTGTAAACACATAGGTATTCTGGGCAAAATGTAATGTGCAACACTTTCAGTCCACAGACAAGCTTGAAAGAAAGACCAGGAAAGCATCCAGGACTAGAAATGAGGAGTGGAACGAGAGGGTGTTCCGGAGACCCCTGGGAATTGTGACGAGGGTCAGGGCAGAGACTTCTCTGCACCCACATGCCGGAAGCTGGGACTGAGCCCGGCCGGGAGGCTCAGAGCCCCGAGGAGCTGCGAGTGCTGTGAAACGTGGATCCGAAACGTTGTACCCTGGGCTGGGGAGGCAATGAGGGAACTTGCTGTCTGTCCAGGCTCTGAGCAGAGGAAAGGAGTTTGCCTTGAGAAATAGACACTCCAGACCTTCTCAGTACCTGAGTCTGGTGATGCATTTGTATCGTCCGCACAGCACAGAATCTCTAAGACAAGAAATTCACAGAACCCCAGGCCAGAGGATCTGGTAAATGAGTACATTCCCTCAACCCAGCGTTCATGAGACAGTCCCCAAGCCACAGTAGCAACAGCCACAAAAGAGACACAAGACAACTCCTACCGAGTGAGAGCTCGTGATCAACAGCCACAGTAAGGAATGAACTCTCATGAGAAGTAACGACCAAGCGCAATGAACACAGAATTAGCACTGTGCAAGCGGGGACCCATCCGGCAATGGGAAATCAATGTGTTTACTTAAAATTATTTAATACAAAAGAGGGAGTCATGATGAAAGGCCAGAACAAGAGAAATGGATTTGGAATTGAAGCGGCAGAACCTATTTAAATGAAAAATACAGTCATTAAAAAAAAATTGGCTATATTAAACAGAAGCTGTAACAGAGCGGGGAAGAAAAGTGGCCAGGGAATTACAGTACAGGGGAGGGAAAGAAACATTTGGAACAGAGGACAGAGCCATTTAGAAATCGGGGGGCAGTATGGGAAGTCCTGCGACAACACTGATTTACAAATGAGCAGGCCGATTTTGAGAAACGTGATGTTCAAAGATCCTGCAGAAAAGCCAGGGCCTTGCCCTTCCAGTTACCAAAATATACTCTAAAACTGTGTTCATGCAGGAGGGATTTCAGTATAGGAACAGATGAGTGGATTTTAAACATGAATTGAGACTGGGTGCGGTGGCTCACGCCTGTAATCCCAGCACTTCAGGAGGCCGAGGTGGGTGGATCACTTGAGGTCAGGAGTTTGAGACCAGCCTGGCCAACATAGTGAAACCCCATCTCTACTAAAAAAAATATACAAAAATTAACTGGGCTTGGGGCGTACACCTATAATCCCTGCTACGTGGGAGGCTGAGGCAGGGGAATCACTTAAATCCGGGAGGCAGAGGTTCCAGTGAGCCTATATCACGCCACTGTACTCCAGCCTGGGCAGCAGAGCAAGACTTTGTCTCAAAAAAAAACCCAAAACCCAAAAAAAAAAAAAACAACCCAGATCCGGTCTAGCACGTGGCCCTTTACAAGAGAATTTAATATAGGAAATTGGTCACATTTCAAAGGGAGCAAAGAATCATTTGAAGGCATCTTTGGCCAATCCATCCACCATCTGGAAGAACAAAGTTAGAACCCTACCTTATGTACATAACACATTCTATGCAGATTAATCCACTAAATTGCAAAACAAAGTACAAAAGTATTAGAAGAAAAAGAGAATCGTTTCCTGATTCTGGTGGAGGAAAAGGCTTTCCACCCTAAACTGTAAACCCAGAAAGGACAGGATGGACGTCTTCCGTTACAGAGGAAGTTAAACCAACTGTGTAACGAAAGACACCAAAACCAGTGTCAGAAGACAAGAGTGAGACGAGGAGGGAAACCATGCAGCCGTGAAGGACGCCCTGGGAGGCGCCCCAGTCCTGGTCCCCGGAGCCTGCGACGTGCCCTTCATGCAGCAGTGGATGTGACTGAGCGAGGGGCCTCCAGGTGGGGACCATCCTGGTCATCTGGGTGGCCCAGGGTCATCACGGGCATCTTGTAAGAGGGAGGTGGGGGCAGGAGGGTCGGCGGCAGGCAGTGGCCATGGGAGCAGAGGTCATGGTGACATCAGAAAGCACCACGAGCCCTGGAACGCAGAAGCCTCTGGAAGCCAGAAAAGGTGGGAAATGGATTCTCCCCCACACCTCCAGAAGGAACCAGCGTTGCTGACCGCTGGATTTCAGCTCAGTGAGAGCCAGGTTGGGCTTCTGACCACCAGAGCTGTGGGAGAATACTTTCATGTTGTTTCAGCCACAGGTCTGTGGGCCCCTGTGACTGCAGCTGCAAGAGGCTAGCAGACAGGCTCACGTGCACAGATGCACGCTGAGCTCCAGACGCCTGACGTGGACGATGGAAGTGAACCACAGCGGACAGGGATCTCAGCAGATGACTTCCGAGAAGAAGTCAACATAACTCAATGCAGAAGCAATACAGCGGTGTCCAGGGGCCGTCCAGGGTGAAACCGCAGGGCCACGTTCAGCACAGGGAAGCAGGGAGAGGACGTGAGAATCAATCACCAGCTGTCCTTCCCCTGAGACCTGGCTGAGTGTGTGGTCCAGGAGAGGCTGCCCCGGAAGGGTGAGCCGTTTCCCTGGGTCCTCAGCCACAGCCCTGCCCTGCTTTGCTGTGGGGGCACCTGGCCTTCGCCTCCTGACCCAGGCCCTGCCATCCCGGCTGGGCAGATGTCAGCAGCCCAGATTCCTCCGTGAGTTCTCCTGAAGCTCGAAGGTTGAAATAGATGGGAGGCCCCTTGCAAAGCCCAGAGCCATGCCTGAGTGGGTCTCTATCAACAGCACAGAGCTCAGCGCAAACCTCAGACACCGACCTCCCATCTCAGGAGCTTGAAGAACTGCCTCTGTTTACTGAGCACATGTGATGTGCCAGGTGTGGTCCTGGGGTCGAAGTCTACTGGCCGGACTATAAAGCACCACCCCATTCTACAGAGGAGGAAGCTGAGGCTCGGGGAGGCTCAGTAGCTCACCCTGCGGGGAGTTAGCCGTCCACCACTGCCTCGCTGGGCATCCCACCCTAGGGTCCCTGACGTGGGTCACACCTGTGTGCTGGCTTTAATCCCCAGCCCCACCTAGACAGGCAGCCTGGGACCAGCATGGGCTACGAGGGTGGGTCGAATGGCATTCTCACCCTCCACGCATAGGGGCCTGAGAGCATAGGGCCCCTCAGGGAGAGCCCCTGCAGCAGAGTTAGAGTCCCAGGAAGAAAGGCAAGCAGAGGCCTCAGTTTCCCCACCTGCCAGCTGGGGGTGGGAATCCCCCCATCACCAGCCTGTGATTAGGATGGGAGGAGACAGCCTAAGACGAGGCCCCGAGCACTCGCTGAATCCTCATCGGCAGAAGCCAGCCCTTGGGGGGTGGGGGCACAGCAGCCCTGCACATAGACACCCACCTGGGACCTCTTCAGTCGCGGGATTGGAGACAAGTGCTTGATCTTTTGTGCCTCAGTTTCCCCCTGTGTAAATGGAGATTTTAGCAGTTCCAACCCATAGGACACCATGAAGGTGGAATACGCTAGCACACTTCACACACTCAGGGAGACAGATGCCCCACTCTTTCCCCCGAAGACGCAACCACCAGCCTGGGATGGGAAGTGGGGATCACCCCCACCTGCAGGCCTCTGCCCCACCCACACGTGGCCCATGGCCATGCATCTCCCTGAGAGGGAGAAGAAAGCAAGGAGGCGGCTCAGGCCCAGGGCTGACATATGTCAGACACGGGTGAAAATGCTGCCTTCGTGTCTGATGTCTGTCTCTTGCTGTTAAACAATGGCAGCTTCTCAGAAACATCACACATGGTTGCTCCAATTAAGAAACGCCGAGAACAAGCCGCAGCCTGGAGGGAGTTGGCCCAGCTGGATGTGTCCTCTGAGCAGCCTCTGCCCACGTCCCCGCTGTGGCTGCCCGGGCCACGACCGGCTCTGTGTCTTCACTTGTCTGCTTGGCTGGTGGCCAGAGGCACCAGCCCAAGGACCCACCCCTATTTCCCTGTGTTCCTTGCCTCCCTCTTCCCAAGGCCCTGAGAGCCCCTCACTCTGGGCCTCCCATCCACCCTCCCTTCCGCCCATCGCCAGCGATTATGAGGGCCTGCCACGGGCCAGGCGCGGGGGAAACAGCGCAGGGTCAGAGGCAGAACCCGCCTGCTGAGGAGAGAGGAGCAGGGTGGCCTCACACCCCAGAGGAGGGGATGGAGGAGGGACGCCCAGGTAGTTCTGGAGCAGGGCAGAGGCTTGGTCCAGCCCGTGGCAGTGAGCAGCTGGTGGGACAGAGGCCACAGCAAGGCCAGAGATGCCACGGGGAGGGCAGGGAAAGTCTCTCCTGTCCCATGGAGCTGCCAGCCACTGCTGCGTCTGTTGATCGGGTCATGTTTAACTTTAATAGCCATGTACAGTATTGGCCACGAGCTGCCGTAACCGGAATGAAGTGTGACTATGCCTGGCGTCAGTGCAGCTCTCTGATGTCCTATCAGGAGGCAGCGTGGAGATAAGCGGCCGGTGTGATTAACGCCAGCTGCCTCTGTTCCAGTGGAGGGGACGGAGAACATCGCGTCCCTCCAGCTACCCCAGCCCATGACACGTTATATTTAGAGTTTTTTCTTGCACTTTGAGGCACGTTTTTCTATTTCTCTTTTCAAGGACAGCTGTGGTCACAGACACAGTGTGTGCGGCATTTGTTTTAGGTTAATTTTTTGCCTTTGATTCCAGAGCCTCTTTAGGATGTGTGTTCTCTCTGTGGTCACCCATGTGGCCCAGCAGAATCCTAAATACTAAGGAGAAGGCAAAGCCCTGTCCTTGCTTTTCAGCCTCAGAGAGTGAAATGAGAAGTCCAACATGTCGCACCGGGTAGCTCTTTTCACCTTATTTTCCAGACGTGTCCATATTCTAGAGTTTCTTATCTTAGGAAGTTATATACCCCATTTTTGCCTTTTTTGTTTGTTTGTTTTTTTGAGACAGGGTCTCATTCTGCCACCTAGGCTGGAGTGTAGTGGTGCAATCTCAGCCCACTGCAACCTCCACCCCCCGGGTTCAAGGGATTCTCCTGCCTTGGAGCCTGAGTAGCTGGGATTACAGGCACACGCCACCACGCCTGGCTAATTCTTGTATTTTTAGTAGAGACGGGGTTTTGCCATGTTGACCAGGCTGGTCCTGAACCCTGACCTCAGGTGATCCGCCTGCCTCGCCTCCCACAGCGCTGGGGTGACAGGCGTGAGCTGCTGCGCCCAGCCCTTGTTGCCTATTTAACGATTACAAAAAAAAATCTTTAGACCTTAAGTGACCTTAAGTCCCAGGGAGGGGCGATGCATCATGTTGAAGGGAACAGCACGGCTTTGCAGTCAACCGACTAGCATTTAAAAGCAGTTATGTTGGAGCACTTCACATACACACAATGAGTGCACGTCCCCGGTGCTCGGCCGCCACACCGTGGCCCCTCACACTGTCTCTGCTCCCCCGACATCCCCTCCCACTGGGCTATTGGTGCCAAAGCCCAGATGCCTTTCCCAAACTCATGCACTGGAGTCCCGCAGCACTAGCCGTGCCATCAGCCCCCTCAAGCCCCACGCTCGGCCGCTGTCCTCCGGGCCGAGCTGCTGTTGTGCGTTTCCTGCTGTTGGTGCAGAGGCGCCTGTGATGGGCCCAGGGCAGCGGCTCTGCCACCAGGACTGTCTTCCAAATGTCTCCTCATCGATCCCAGCAAAAGCTCCCAACTCTGGCTCCCCTAGGGCCCCAGTGAAGACCAGAGCTGGGTGTTGGGTCCTGGCTGGGCTTTCACGTCCTCCTCATCCCCGGTCCCAGGGGCCTCTTGCCCCCTCACTGCCCCAGCCACCAGCGACGGGCAATGGCTCTGCAGAAAGATGTTCGGGAGACGAAAGGGCGCCCCCCACAGCTGGAGCCTCCTGTGGCTGAGGCCGCGAGGGCTGTGGGTGGCAGAGATGGGGTGGTGAGTGGTGTGTGTCCTCATGAGGCCTTCAGACCTGGGCTCAGCCATCTGGCCTCTGGGAAGCGGCCAAGAAGCTGAAATTTTCCCAGCCAGGCTCACAGTCCAGAGCTGGGAGATTGGGCTGCTCTGGGTTTTCTGGCCTGAGAACAGGAACTTCGGCTTCATCCATCACTGCTTCCCTCCACGTGGCACCTGGGGGCAGGGCCGGCCTGCTCGCCCTGGCTGTGCACCCCTCCCTGCGGCCTGGAATCTGGAACCACCAGCTCCTTGGGCGCAGTCCATCTGCTCAGGCGTCCATGCAGCAGCAGCAGCACGACCCACATGGGCCCGGCGACTGGAGGGCTGGAGCCTTCCTCCCCATGGACCGCAGCCTCATTCCCAGGTGCAAGCAGGGACAAGCAAGGAGCTAAGGCGAGGGCGGGGAGAGCGGCACCCCCAATCCCAGCCCCCGTGGGGTTTTCTGGGCTCCCGGAAAAGAATCTGGCACCCAGGGCCTGAAGCAGAGACCCCAGAGATGGGGACAGCTCTTCCCTCCCATCGCCTCTGGCTTCTGCCCTGGGGACAGCTGCTCCTGTGTGCTGCGCATTTGTGGGAGGTTATTCCTCACGCCTCTCCCTGGCCTTCCAGACAGCACAAGGGTAGCTTCCAGCCTCTGTGATCTGTTTGTGTATGAGAGAACGGGCCGCTGTCTGAAGGGCCTGCAGGACTCCAGGGCACTAGCAGGGCTGCCAGGATGGAAGGGACCCCTTGGGCTGAACGTGGCCAACGTGTGGGCTGAGGCTGAAGGGGCCGGAAGAGACACTGGAGGAGACAGTGGTGGGGCTTCCGCCACGGTGCAGCGCAGGTGGCCTCCTGGGGGTGTCCCGGGCTCAGAGAAGCTGTCCCCACACCAGGAGGGGTCGGCTGAATAATGGCCCCAGAGGCGTCCACATCCTGATCCCTGGGCCCTGCAAACCCTGTGCTCTCACGTGGCAAAAGGGACTTTGCAGATGTAACTGAGGCTCTGGACATGGGGAGAGGACACTGGATTCCCTGTAATCTCAAGTCCTTGGAGGAAGAATGCAGAAGGATGTGTGTGAGGCCGAGGCCACGGAGAGGCTGGAGCCGCCACCTAGCTGGCTCTGATGGTGGACAGGGGGGCCACGAGCCAAGGGATGCGGTGGCTTTGGAAGCCAGAAAAGACGGGGGCGATTCTCCCCTGGAGCCTCCAGGAGCAGCCAGCCCTGCCTGAGCCATCCCCGTATTCCAGGGAGACTGGAGTCCCACATCAGCCTCTGACCTCCAGAGCCAAAGTCAGTCTGTGTTCTTTTGGCCACGGAGACTGTGGCCATTGTTTCAGCAGCAGCAGGGGACACAGGAAACTCTCGGGTGGGGAGTGCCTGCTGGGCTCCAGGCTGCGAATTCAGGCTGAGGGAATCCCAGCCCCTGGGGCTATGGGCTGGGAGCCGGGAGAGGTTCTGGTGGGTGGTGGGAGGAGAGGCCAGGCTGCTTTCACTATCTCAGGGAGGGGCCTCCAGGCCAGCGCGGAGCACCTGCTGGGTGCAGTGTGGTCTCAGGATGCTGTGCCCCTGCCAGCTGCCTGCTCTACCCTGGGCCAGTCCCACACCCTTTTGACCGTGAGTGTGTTGGATGCACGCTGGCCTCTCAGTCCTCACAGGGGCTTCCTGCCCTCCACGGCCCATGTGCAGCCGGCCACGTGGCCGAGCTCAGAGAATATCCCACGTGGAGGAAATCTGAGTGTCGGGAGGGGCCTCAGCCTGGCATCCCCAGGTGGCAGCGATCGCGGCTTCCGGCGTTGTCGTGTGTACACAGGCGGCCACCTGTCTTTGCACCCCGATCTGCAGCCCGAGCTAGGGCTTTCCCCAGTTCCTCCCACAGATCAATGTGTGTTCACTCTCCAAGCTCACCCTCTGCGGGCACAGGCAGGCAGTGTTTTGCTCCTTCAGTGACTCCCTCGGGGCCTCGTTCCCAGCTCCACCACCCCTGTGGGGCCTGCTCGCTAAACTCCTACTTATCCTTCAAAGCCCTGCTCACATGTGGTACGCTCCGTCCATGGTTCCCCCAGCACAAGGGGTCCAGCCACACAAGAGGATGTCCTGCTCCGAGCCGGACACACACCAACGGCCCAATGAGAGCAGAGTCGGCCCCAGCGCTGCGCCTCCCGCCCACATCCTACTCTGCAGGGTCTTTACTGACGAGTCCTAAGGCAGACGGTTTCCTGTGGGGCAAAACTGGCCAGAGGGGCGATGTGGAAGGCTGGCTGTGGTGCCCATGTCTCTGAATCGCAGCTCCTTAGAGGTCACGGGACCCTTTCTCCAGGGCCCCCGAGCTCCCAGGTCACTGGTGTCCCTGAGGCAAGCCTGCCCTTCTAGGAGCTGTCAGCAGATCTGGGCCTTGGATGGGCTCCTCCCTCTGGGCTCTGCAACCCTGCCTCAGGTGTCTGCAGCAACCCTGCCTTGGTGGCAGTGAGGCTGTCATCCCTCGGGGCTGGGCTGGCAGGAGATGCAGTGCTGGGGCCAACTCTGCTCTCACTGGGCCGTTGGCTTGAGTCTGGCGCAGAGCTGAGCATCCCCTTGTGTGGCCATGAACTCTTGTGCAGGGGATTTGTGTGCGAGGCACGCTGCAGGCTCCTGAGTCCCTGCAGACTCCCCAGGGCTCAGACGGTGTCTGGCACGGAGCAGGTGCTCTGGCCGAGGCTGGGTGGACAGGGACCCTTGCTGCGGGCCACCCTGGCGCGTCCCTCGAGGGTGAGGTCAGGCCTTCTGGCTGCCTTTGCGCTTGCTCCTCCGTTTCTGAAATCAGAGCCGCCTGTGTTCCTTTTCCTGGGGTCAGGAGGGGCTGGGACTGGTTCATTTGTCATTGTTCAGAGACAGAAACTGAGCTCACAGTCCTCCAAGGTCACACGAGGTCTCCTGGTACCACATCAGCTGATATTCTGGAACATTCCCCCGAAGGACGGCAGCCAGGCCCGTTTCTTTGTGCTATTCCTGGAAAGAGATGTGCGCAGGCCACATGGGAGGCCTCCGTGGGTTCTCTGGCCTTCGCTCGCCAGATCATCCCCCTGGCATGTGCTGGGCGGAGGACGTTTCCATGGATTCATTTTCACGGAAAAGACCAAAACCGTTCCAGCTGCCTCTTATCTGTCAAGCCGGTGCCTGTGTCCTGGCAGAGGCCACTTGTCAGCCCCCGCCTCTCCCACCCTGGCTCCCTGTGACCGCAGCCTGAGTGTGGAGATCCCTGAACAGCCCCATCTGCTTCTCCCGGCACCCTTTGCAGGGCTGCGGCGTGGGTGGGAGTGGAGTTTGGGATGCGGTGGGCAAGTCTTGCACTCAGTCTGAAAGTAGTGAGGGGACTTATCTGTCAGGTGGTCTCACAGCTGAAGAACTCCCCACCCGCAGCAGCTCCCCAGGACACTGACAACGCCAGGGTGTTGGACCTCAGCTCCTGGCCGCAGCCTTAGCCCTGGAGCATGCTGCGCAGGCTCTTTCCCTCTTTCAGCCTCACGTTTCTCCTCAGAAAACAGGCTGTGGAACTGGTCTATAAACTCCTTTGCCTCCAGTGAACTCCTACTTATACTTCAAAGCCCTGCTCACATGCCCCTTCTCTCCAGGTAGACAGACATTGCCATCCTCCAGCTTTGCAGTGCTCCCCATAGAACTTGTCAGGTGTGGCCTACCTCTGTCAGGCAGGGGCACAGCCCCCAAACACATTACTGGGTTCAAAAAGCATTTGTTGGTCTGGCGTACTGGCTCACGTCTCTTATCCTAGCACTTTGCGAGGCAGAGGCAGGCAGATCACCTGAGGTCAGGAGTTCATGACCAGCTTGGCCAACATGGTGAAACCCCGTCTCTGCTTTAAACAATACAAAAATTAGCCAGGTGTAGTGACGAATGTCTGTAGTCCCAGCTACTTTGGAGGCTGAGGCAGGAGAATCACTTGAACCCAGGTGGAGGAGGTTGCAGTGAGCCGAGATCATGCCACTGCGCTCCAGCCTGGGTGACACAGCAAGACTCAAAAACAAACGAACTCCAAAATGTGCTACAAAAATCAATTGACAACTATCTTCCTCTCCGGGTTCAGTTAGAGCTGTTTTTTGGTTTTTGAATACATATTTTGAAGGACAATCCATAGCATCTGGGTAAAATATAGACTTGCCCTCTGAGCTGCTTCCATGTTTACGTGGCTATTAGAGCCACGTGGAAGGGTCGCTGACAGCAGATAGCTGCTCCCCGTCCTCTGGGTGGACTAGAAGTATCTGGAACGGTGCCCAGGAATCTGTATTGTGAATCAGCCCTCCAGACAACTGCTGCGGGTGGTCCTCCGACCACGCAGTGAAAATGCTGCCGGACTGGGAAAGCGCTGTGAACACGAAGCACCTGGACGGGGCGGGGCTGATTTGGGGGCTTCGGGCTTTCTGGGTGCTACTTTCAGGCCTTTAGGAGGCAATGCTCAGAACGGTGAGGGCGGTGGGGGGCACTCATGTTGAGGAAGCAATTGTAAGGAAGAACATGAAACTGTCCCAGCCGGGGAGGCGCCGCGGGGTTCCGGGAAGTGGGCTCTGGGATTTGGTGCCACGTCATTTGTCTCTCGCTCTTGTGAGTTGACATCATGGGGAAACTGAGGCAGAGGCAAGACGTCTAGATTCCTCAGGCCCCAGGAAGGGGTTTGGGTTCCTCAGGTCCCGGGAAGGGGTTTGGAGCCGTGGGATTTGAAAGTGTCATCCTAAAACGTCCAGAAAGAAGGTGCTTATGTGTAATCTACGGCTCGCTAATGAAGATGGCACAGAAGCAACAGGCTACCCTGGGCCCAGTGCCCGTCCAGGCAAAGCCCAGCAGGGCATAGCTTTCCGGGGCCGCAGTGAGCTAGTCCGCCGGCTCAGGCCAAGGCCAGCCCCTCTACAAAGAAAGTCTTATTCCCTCAAAACAGGAACCCTCACGGGCCGCCCGGGGGGCTGGTGCTGACCGTCAAACCCAGCAGATGGGCTTTGTCCAGGCCTCCACTGTCAGCCGGGATGACTCCAGATCACATGGGTGCAGGTCATGGTCAGCTGGGAGCGTCCATGTGGTCAGCCAGCCCGATGTGCTCCGTTACTCATCCACAGCTTGAAACACAGACGCTGGGGAGCGCCGGGCGGCTGCATGTCAGAGAATGCGCATGTCCCGACAGACTGACAGGACAGAAATGGCCGCTGACTCTCCAGCTTCCAATCAATTTCAATTCTGATGCTCACCGTCAGCAATGTGGAAAAGTCCACAGATGTGCAGGGCTCGGGTGAGGCCTCTGCCAGGCGGCGTCCGCTGCGGTCCTTTGCTGTTGATATAATATGTGCGTCGCACCACCCCTCCTAGTGTCTGCCATGTGGACTGGTAGGCAGTGTTAGTATCCTAATCACTCTTTTAAAACCAGACAATACCTGTGTGCACCCTCAGTTGGCTGCCTGTAACCCAACCTGCTGGTTGAGAAGGATCCTTGTTCTGGTCACTTCTGAATTGGAAGTCACAGCTGATGAGAACCGAGCCCAGGGTTTGGTAGGAAGCCTTGAATCATTTTTAAGGCGCCTGAGTAAGGACGTCCACGCGTTCATCACAGCGAAAGCGCAGAGGTTGCTCTGAGCCACAAAGTCATGGGAACCCAGAAGCTCAGAAAACACTTCTCTGGTGAATAAATACTTGTGTAAGGGACATTGCTGAGGTGGAGCTGATGTTCCCACACCAGCAGTAGATACCCACTTTTTACACAGAAGACACGGAAACGCCTGCTTCTCAGCTCTCGGGGGCAGGGGGTGGGGCAAGCCCCATGGAGACAGCTGAGTTTGGAGAAGATGGGCTAGGGGTGAGGCCGTGGGTGGAGGAGGGCAGGCGTCTCACGCTGATGATGGAAAAACAATTCTGAGAACTGTAGTGAAAGGAAGATTTCATTTTAAATGCGTTGAAAAATATCACCATTTGGCTAAGATTCTGCACCAGGCCCCGCCTTGCCCTGGCGCTAGCTCACAGCCCTCTGAGATGAGCTTTGGCGCTGGAGAAGTCGCAGGCCGTGAGCAGCCCCAGGCACGCTCTGTTTTCCACAGGCCTCTGCAGGGCTCTTCCTGGGGCTGGAGGAGTGCAGCTGCCTTCCCCTCTGCGGTGCTGGCCGGGGCTGGGCCGGGGCCTCGGCAGCTGTGGATTTTGGCTGCCCCCGAGGTGCCGGATCCCTGCTGCTGCTATCTGCCTGGCCCGATGGATGCCTCTGCGTGGAATCTGTCCCTGGTTGGGTCTTCTGCCCAGCCCCACTGTGCCAGCCCTGACGGGGTCCTAGAGTCCAGGGGTGGGTTCTGCCACGCTTTGTCCCCACTGCTGCGCTAACTGGAAAAGACCGTTTGCCTCTACCTGGTCTCTGGATGGATTTTTTTAAATGAAAGAATCACTTAGCAGTTGGTAAATCGCTTCCCTCTCTTCATTTCCATAGAAACTGCACCTTTCTGGGAAGGCAAGGGCTGGAAGGACGGCAGAGCTGCCGGGGAGGCCGCAGCCGCCGTGTTCGCTCTGCACTTCTGACACAAGCCGCCGCCTGATAATTTCCCAGACTTAAACCATTTGTGTTTTCGTTAATAGTTTTGGAGCTGGGGCAAGTTTCTGTCAGGGGATCTGCTCCACATGCTGTCTGCTCCGCCTCACTGGCCGTGAAGGGCTCGGGCTGGTGTCTGCTGCTGTGGTGACGTTCTGTGCTGGACTGGGGGCGGCTTGAGAGTTCCCTTCCACGGGAGGATGCTTCTTTCTGAACTCCTGCTGCCCCGGGCAGGTCAGTGGGGCTGGGGTGTGGACAGTGGCCAGGCACAGGCTGGACGGGGTGTCCCATTTCCAGCCCAGCCTAATTCTCTCTGCACACCGACCCACGTGAAGGGGCCGAGTGACTGTGCCACAGCGTAGGCTCCCACCGGGGTGCTCTGGGCGTCTCTGGCCTTCGTGGGGGCCTGCAGTGGTGCCGGGCTCCACACTGAGCACCCTAATCCCTGCTCTTCCCTGAGCACTTCACACATAAAGCAATGGGCTGGGCTAGAGAGGTCCCCTCTGTCTCTTCCGACGCAAACACCTTGGCGTCAGTGACAATACCTGGTGTTTTGGAAGAAAACCATGGCTGGGAAAATAAGGTAGAATTGACTTGTTGCCCTGAGGATTTTTCCGAGTGGGCAGAAGGATGCACCTGCCCATCACAGGGTGAGGTCGACCTTTGCTTACAGGGACACGAATGGCATGTGCGGGTGAGGTCACAGCAGCCCTCAGCAGGGTCTTGGACCGCAGAGTTCTGGAGGCCTCGAGTTAGTCAGCCCAGGCCGCCCTCAAGGCACATAGCCCCGGGGCCTGAGGCGGGCCTTGCCGCTGCCGGTTAGGAGTCTCTAAGTCAAGATCAAGGGCCAGCAGGATCGGCTTCTCCCTCGGCCTTTCTCCACGGCCCGCAGAGGGTGCCTTCTCCCCCGGGCCTCACAGGGTCTTCCATCTGTGCGAACATCGGCGGGAGAAGGAGAGTGTGAGAGAAAAAGGGAGACAGAGATCCCTGTCATCTCCTCTTCCTAGAAGGGCACCAGTCCCATTGGATCGGGGCCCCACCCGCAAAGCTGTATTTATCCTCAGCCACCTCTTTAAACGCCTCATGTTTACATACAGCCACTGTGGGGCCTAGGGCCTCAACATATAAATTCGGGGACACAGTTCAATCCGTAGCAGGTGTGAATATGTGCTTCCAGCTCCTCTGGTCTGTCTCCAACATGGTGTGTAACGGCGCCTTGCCTGGACCTCATGCTTTCCTAAGCATCTTTTGTGTTTGTTTGCTTTTGTTTTGTTTTTTGAGATGGAGTCTCGCGCTGTTGCCCAGGCTGAAATGCAATGGTGCGATCTCAGCTCACTGCAACCTCTACCTCTCAGGTTCAAGCAACTCTCCTGCCTCAGCCTAACAAGTAGCTAGGATTACAGGCATGCGCCACCACGCCCAGCTAATTTTTGTATTTCTAGTACACACAGGGTTTCGCCATGTTGGCCAGGCTGGTCTCGAACTCTTGACCTCAAGAGATCCACCCACTTTGTCTCCCAAAGTGCTGGGATTACAGATGTGAGTCACCATGCCTGGCCTGCCCCATTGCTTCTGTCGAGAAATGCTTTGGGAAAAGCCATGGTACCATCGTAGAAAGTTCTGCCGTTTCCAGGCCCTGGTGTTTTCTCATCAAAGCCTTGCTGGCCTCCAAGCCACATCACCCATCACCATTTGCTGAGGAGGGGTCCAGGCTCAGAGAAGGCTGGCTGCTGACTTTCCTGTTTGCAAGGGCTGGTTAGACTTGCTGTTTTGTGAGCTGCGTGGGGTGGATTCTGTTCATTTGCCCTTCACTGTCTGTCCTGAGAGCAGCATCTGGCACGTCACAGGCAGCTGCTCGTGCCATCGAGGGGACAGTGAACACGCACACAGATGCACAGAGGAGTGGCATGGCTGGGATTTGAACCTGGGTCTTCTCACTCCAGATCACGTGCTTTCCTTCTTACTCACCTGGTGACTCGTGAGACTCATGCCATATCCAGGAACAGCTGGCAAGTGCTTCTGGTCGTGGGGTGTGGGTGGCAGGGTTCGGTTGGCGCTTCCATGTGGACCTGAGCCAGCTGGGTGGCACATAAAACGCAGATCCCGTCCACAGGTCCAGGCGGGGCTGGAGATTCTGCATCACCCGCAGACCCAGGCACTGCAATGCTGCTGTTTCACAGACCACATTCTGCAGGGCATGGGGCTGGGCTGGCGCCAATGAGGAGATGCAGAGCTGGGGAAGCAGAGGCAGAGCCTCCAAGTTCAGAGTGCGCCATAGAGCCCCCCGCCAAGAGCTCAGCCCTGCTTCTGCTGTTGCTGTGGGCACAGCCCCCTGCTGACCTCACTAAACCTACACCGTTTTGAATGACAGCTTTATTGAGACATAATTTTCCTAACATACAATTTAGCTTTTTAAAGTGTACACGTCAGTGATGATTGGTTATAGACACAGAGGTGTGCAGCCAGTACCAAATCAATTTTAGAGCATTCTTGTCACCCCAAAGAGAAGCCCTGTGCCCACTGAGCAGACACCCTCCATCCCCTCATCCCCAGCCCCGGCAAGCAGACCTCTGCTTCCTGCCTTTGTGGATTTGCCTGTTCACAATGTTTCACGTAACTGTGATCACACACGACGTGGCCTCTGCCTGTGGCCTCTCTCACTCCACGTGGTGTTCTCAGGGTTCATCTATGTTGTAGCATGGACCAGAACCCGTTCGTTTTATGGCTGACTCAAAAAGAATGGGTTCTGGTCCATGCTACATGACTCATAGTCCATCCATGGTGTGGATGGACTACAGTTAATGCATGAATTTGGCAGGAATTTAGGTCATTTTCACTTTTTGGCTATTACAAATAACGCTGCTACAAACAGTGGCGCTTCAGTTCCTGCGTGGACGTCGGCTTTCGGTTCTTGGGTGTGCAGCAAGGCGTGGAATTTCTGCGTCATAGGGTGACTCTGCATTTAGCTCGAGGAGCTGCACCATGACGTTCCCATCAGCAGTGCATGAGGGCCCCAGCGTCATGGCGTTCTCATCACCACTCACCACTGCCTGCCTTCTGCTTACAGCCGTGCTCTGGGTGTGGGGCGCCTCTCACTGTGATTGTGACTTTCACTTACCTTGGGGCTGATGACAGTAAGCACCTTCCCATGTGCTTGCTGGCCATTGTGGATATGCTTTGGGAAAAATGCCTACTTAGTTCTTTTGCCCATATATTAATCAGGTTATCTGTCATTGTATTACTGAGTTGTAGAGGTGCTTGCTATATGTAGTCCAGATACAAGTTCCTTATCAGATATGTGATTTGCAAATAGTTTCTCCCATTGTATGTCTTTTTGCTTTCTGGATGATATCCTTTCCACAGAAGTTTTAATTTTGATGCAATTTATTTATTTGTTCTTTTCTTGTAGTGCTTTTGGTGTCGTAGCTAAGAAACCATTGCCTGACCCAGGGTGATAAAGATGAATACCTTTGCTTTCTTCTAAGACTTCTAATCTTACCTCTTACATTTACCCTTGATCTACTGTGAGTCTATTTTTGTGAATGGTGTGAGGTAGGGGCTCAGCTCCATCCTATTGCACGTGGACATCCAGGTGTCCTGGCACCGTTTGTTGAAGACTATTCTTATTCTTTCCACATTAAACCGTCTTGGTGCCTTTGTTGAAAATCAGTTGAACCTACATGTGAGAGGTTGAAGTTATGCATTTGTATCTTTACAGTCAGGATAAAAATTAATACTGTAATAGCATTAATATTGCTGTTATAAGGGTTGAATGAAATAATTCACAGGAGGGACATCTTATCCACACATAGCCTGGCATGTCACAGACCGCTGGAGCACCAGGTGCTGACAAGGTGAGGAAGAAGAAGGATGTTCTGTCCTGGAGGGACTCGAGGTGCTGCCAGGGGGCTGGCTGGTGGGGAGCCAGCAGCGTGGCCGAGCCGGGTGTGTGGGCAGTGGCTTCACCACTCCCAGCCCTGTCTTGTTGCCATGCCAACAACAGCCTGGCCCACGAACCCCCAACCTGGCCGGCAGGGATGGAAATAATTACTCTGTCTTTTCACGGGGATGGACGATGATCTCAGGTGAGGGGCAGGGATTTGGAATAAAACGTCCTTGGTAACAAATCCTCGAGGAAAACATAGCCCCAACAGTCGTCTCTAGACGGGCCTTGGTGCCCAGCTTTCCTCACTGGGCCCCCATGACCCAGGCAGCCGACGCAGGGATGCCCCTCCCCTCTGCAGGGCTCCTGTGTCCTCGAGGCCCCGCACCCATCCCTCACGGGTGCCAGGGCACACAGGCAGCCGGCATCACCCAGGGACATGCCCTTGTTGCTCTCTGCACCATGTGGGGGCTGAAGCCAACACCCCCACCCTACAGGCTCTCTCAGGAAGGCCTGATGTCTCAGTGTTCTTTCTCCCTGAACACTGGGTACCTGCTGGACTTGGGGGAAGCCCCACAGCTTCGGGCGTCAGACCCACTTTCTTCCACACAAAACACTGCGTCTCAGGGAGGCCTGGGCTCTGAGCTACTGTCCTGCTCCAGGAATCCATTTGCACCAGTTCCAGCTCCTGTGCAAAATTGCATGTGGAAGGATCAAGCTGTGTCCTGGTGAGAGCTCTCCTCCGTGTCACTGAGGCTCAGAGGGCAGCGAGCCTCATCCGCCATCCATGGCGAGGGCGGGACAGTACCCACGCCTCCTTCACCCCCGCCACCCCCTTCCAAGGCCCCCAAACCTGCTCTCATCAGCCGTTCAACAACAGACTCTCAGGGGCTGGAAGTGCTGTAGCAGATGGGCTGTCTCAAGAGAGTTTATTTGGTTGGATGTGGGCTGGTGAAGAAATGCCCAGCTCCCTGCTCCTGGCAGCCTCCCAGGCCCCAGATGACTTTCCTGAGGCCCCTATCCGGAGTCCAGGTCCAGGGCCCCGTGTCGGGGCTGCCTGTGTGTCATCATTATGTGACCATGCCATCCTCACCACTGCTGGGTGCCACACCGGTGCAAAGTGCTGGCAGCTGGTAAGGATGCCTGGGTCTCTGCTGAATGACCAGGGATCCTGCGTTGGGGTCCACGGGCCCCTTGTCCTCTTCTGTCCTGGAGAGGCAGCTCTGAGGCCTGGATGATGCACGAGGCTCTGAGAGGGGTGCTCTGCTCAAGACTGAAGCCACCTGGGCCGGCAACTGGTCAGGGAAGGTGCCAGGTCCTGCTGCTGGGATGCTCAGGGCTCTGCTGTCAGGTGTCCACCACCCCCCAGGGGATGCCTTGCTTGCCTGAGACCAACAGACCGACAGATGCAGGGGCCAGGATGGTACCTGAGAATGTGCATCTCTGGCAAGTACCCCAGTGGGGGGAGGGCTGCTGCTGGGCCCCACCTCGAGAACCCTCATTAGAGGCAGCCCCTGGGCCATGCAGCAGGGAGGTGGGGGCTGGGAGGCCAGGGGGGCGGGGGCAGCTGTGACAAAACTGAGGCTCTGTGCTGCTGGAAAGTGGGGTGAGGGCATAAGGAGCACCCAGGGCAGGCCCTGGCGAGGGTGTCTGGGTTGCAGCCTGACCCACCCATAGCTGCAAGGCCACATCCTGCCACCCGGGGGTGCTCTGGGCTCTATGGGGAGGGTGGGAGAGCTGAGGCTGGGGACTTTGGACTCTGACAGCGGAAGCTCCACCTGCCATGCATTAGACTTGGTGTGTGCATCCTCTGCGCAGAAGCCTGGCCTCATCTTTGCCATCCCAGCAGCCTCTGGGTCAGGACTCAGGACTGGATATCCTGGCTGAAGCCCGCTGTCAGCAGGACAGGACCATGAGCCTGGAAAATGGAGGGGAAGAGATTGGAGAAGGTGGCAGCTGCCTTCCCTCTGCTGGGGAGCTGTGCTTCTCCCTTCTAAAGAGTATTTGTGGCCTGTGGCCAGCAGCTCCTGCCCTCCCTGGCAGGAGGCCAGGCCAAGTAAGGTTGCAGGCAGGACCGGGGTCTGGGGGGCACCTGGTGGTGCAGAGGGCAGAGGTCTGCAGGAAGAGGCCTTTCCAGCCCCTGAGGCCTGGAATTGAGTCATGGTTCCGAACCTGCTGGGGACTTCCTCCACTCTCCTTCCCCAGATATCACCAGGGCAGGGACCTCAGCTCCCCAGGTGCGCACGTGCCGGGCTGGAGGGGGCTTCCTCTGGGGCAGGTGTGTTTGTGCAGAACTTGTGGCCTATGAGATGAATTCTTATCAGTGCATTGGCCACACAATGTTCACATGACCATGCGGGCCACTCTCACCGTCCTCCTCTGGGAGCATCAGACTCACTCTGTGCTCTTGTATGTGCTCCAGCCTCAGTGTGTCCACGCTACACCAGGGGACCCCCCAGCAGGTGGGTCCCCACAGCCCGGCTCCTTGCTAGGCTGCCCCTGCCCTGCCCAGCTTGAGATGGCCTTGGAGGAGCTGGAGGCCCATCCCATGAAATCATGCAAACCTCAGCAATCATGGGGAAATGAAGGGGACTGCTTGTGCTAAAGGCACCAGCCCTCTGCCTCCGGGTGGTTTTCCCAGCATCTGAGCACATCCCTCACCGGCTGAGAAAGGCTTCCTGGCTTCTTCCATCCTCTGAAACATAGTCCAGGTCCTAAAATCAGGTAGGAGCCCCTCTGCTGGACTCCCTTGGCACCCTCCCTCTTGGTGGCCCGGTCCTGCTGGGCAATGTCTGTCTGCGTGAGCTCCCTCCCCTGGACCCTTGGATTCCTCCAGGTTGCCCGCATGGTCTCAGGGCACTGCAGATTGTGGGAAAGGTCACCAGTGATGATGCATGTGCCGTGGGCAGTGTCCCAGAGGAGCCGTCTACACTGCGTCACGGCTCACGGGTCCATCTAATCCCAGCTTCTCAGGAGGACAGGCCATGGCTCTGTGGATCTCGTGTCCATGTGGTGCGTGTAGATGCTTCAGGGATCTAGGAAGTGAAGGACTGGATGGATGAGTGTGGAGCACCGCGTGTGGAGAGGGGTGGGAAGGAGCCGCCCCCTCCAGCCCCGCCACGTTCTCGTCTCTAAATCAGATTCTTGAATCAAAAACAACAGCTGAGCCTCCTTTTCTGACTTTGCATTTTCCTTTGAAACAGAGCTGTGTTTCATCAAAGCCTGTAAATATTGACATGAGCGCTTTTCCTGTGGTTTAAGATCGTTTGCCGCGTTCCCTGTGATTCAAGATCGTTTGCCCCATTCCCTGTGATTCAAGATCGTTTGCTGCGTTCCCTCTGATTTAAGATCGTTTGCCGTGTTCCCTGTGATTTAAGATCGTTTGCCACGTTCCCGAGGCTGCTGCTTGCCTCTGTTGCGTAACGGCTTTCTCGCCTTCACAGACACACAGGCAGCCATCTCTGTCCCTTGTCACCAGTGGTGGGGGGTGAGGCTGTCACCCCACACAGCGAGGGTGGCCCCTGAGGGACGAGAGAGTGCGGGTTTTGCAGAGACAGCACAGGCTTGGAGGAGAATCCTGCAGAAAAGCTGTCTCCCCTATCTGAACTGGCAGCCTGTCTGATGGCAGAGGGAGGCAGCAGGTATTTGGGCTCAAGGCTGCGTGGATCACCTGGGTAGCTTGTTTTCCCTCTTTGAGCCTCAGTTTCCTGAAGTGTGAATTCCGCCAGTTTTTCCCCTATCCTGAATGGATGATCCTACCCACGCAGCCTTCACGAGTCACGTGGAACCCACGGGAGGGTGCTTACCCCTGTGCCATTTCTTCTGAATCTTGTGATTGGGACAAGGAAGGAGACCGGATCTGGGGCCAAGGAGCCATGGCTGTCACTTGGCCGTCTCCCTCTGGAGCAAACAGACGGCAGCTATCAGGCCCGGGGACTTCGGTGGGCAAGAGAACCTCTCTAGAACTGAGCAGCTTTCTAAACGATGTTAGTTCTGAAGTGACCTCCCATGGACAGCAAGAGGTGCTGGTTTCTTTGTTAGGGCTGGAATCTGTCCAAGACTGGAGGGTTTTTTTTTTTTTTTTTTTTTGAGATGTAGTCTCGTGCTCTATTGCCCAGACTGGAGTGCCGGAGCGCCATCTTGGCTCACTGCAATCCCCGCCTCCCAGGTTCAAGTGATTCTCCTGTCTCAGCCTCCTGAGTAGCTGAGATTACAGGCACGTGCCACCACGCCCAGCCTAGACTGGCGTTATTAACGGGGCATTGATGTCAGTCACTCATTGAAACATGCTTGGGGAGCAGGGGTGCTGCCTGCTCACTCTGCCCTCTGACCCTGTGCTTCGGGCTCCGTCATGGTCTTTTCCATGGGTGCCAGAGGCGTGTCAGCCGTGAGCAGAGGTCCAGCATGGCTTGACAGGAGCCAGCAGCCCCTTTGCCTTTCTCAACAATTTTTACAACAGCTTAGCTAAAATCTTCCCTCTGCGGTGTTAGGACACAGGTGGGTCCAGAACAAGGGGTTGGGGCACAGCCGTGGCTCCTGCCGTTGGTGGTGGGAGAGGCGTGTCACCTGCTGCCCTGCCAGCCTCCGCACAATGAAAAAAGACATTGTGCCTTTTTTCACCCAGCAGCCTGCAGGATGCACGGAGCCTCTAGGCCTCCAGTGGGCAGGAACAATGAGCAGCAAAGGAAATAAAAAGGGTTTTAAAGGAGGGGTGTGGTGGCTCACGCCTGTAATCCCAACACTTTGGAAGGCCGAGGCAGGCGGATCACTTGAGGTCGGGAGCTCAACACCAGCCTGGCCAATGTGGCGAAACCCTGTCTAAAAATACAAAAATTAGCCGGGCATGGTGGCAGCTGCCTGTAATCCCAGTTACTCAGGAGGCTGAGGCAAGAGAATTGCTTGAACCCTCGAGGTGGAGGTTGCAGTGAGCCGAGATCACGCCATTGGCCTCCAGTCTGGGCTACAGAGCAAGACTTCTTCTCAAAAAAAAAAATTGTTTTATTAATTCCATGGAAAAGTCCAACCTTAAAGGTACAGTGATGTATCTTTGCAGTGATAATACAAATACGAATTCCAGTGGAGCAAAATATCATGGTAAGACAACATTCTCCCTAAATGGCCACCATCTATGGGGCAGAAATGTGCTTGGAACGGGGGTGCTGCCTACTGGCATGTGTGCGTCAGCGTCTTCTCCCAGCATGGCAGAAGCAGAGGTTTCGGGAGGTGCAGAGTGGCTCGACCACAGCATGTGTGAGAAACTGACGTTGAATGAAAAACCAAACAAACTTCAGTTCAGTTGACACTTTGTGTTTGTGGCCTGTCACCAGTCAGGGTGTAGAGGAAATGCCCTGGCCTCTGTAAATCAGACTGGCTCATGATGGCATCGAACCTTTTTGTACGTGAGTGCTCTATAAATTTTGGTTGCATTTTATTCCAACTTCACTAGAAACTTCCAATTAATCAATGTGGTGCCAGAAAACATTGGTTTTGAAAAAAAAAAAAACTAGCTCAAGGAAAGAAAAGAAGCTGAAATAAATGTTTCCCTGCAAAACCAAGGACAGCTGAGGAAGCCGGATGACGTGAACTCACGTGGCTCGTGGACGTGGTGTGCAGTGCTCCAGTTGTGCTGTGCAGAGTCCTGGACGTGGGCAAGAGGCTTCTGAGGGAGTCCACGTTCTTAAGCTGGATGTATTTATATTCTGCACCCAAATGGAATGCCGTTGAGACAGCCTGTGATTTTAGAGCATTTAAATTTAGTGAAACATTGGAAAGAATCATACATAGAGACAACTTTGTGGAAGAGTTTTGCACGAAGATTCGTCTAATTTTTTTATTTATGAAAAGTTCTCTGAATGGAGACAAAGAGATGGTATGCACACAAATAGTCAGGCTGCAAGAGCCGCGCGTTTCCACACGGAAACGAGCTCTGAGAAAACCCTCCATTTAGCTTACTCGCTGTCAGCTTCCTGGGTCTGTCGGACTTGTAGGAAGGGTATTTTCTGAATAAAATACTTCACGCTGCAGACCAGAGTCAAAGCTGTCAATAATTTTTAATTTATCCATCATAAAATACAACATTGAAAAAAAATTGGGGGATATTTTATGAAAAAATAAAAGAAATAAAAAAGACATTCTTAAAACACACACACACACCAATGACATAGTGTTAGAGCCAGAAATCCTTGAAAATAAAGTTTGCAAATATGTTGCAAGAATAATGATTTTGCTTATTTTTAAGTGTAATCAATACAAAAGATTTTTTAACCTTTTGCTTTAATATACAGATCTATTGAAACAATTTATTTTTGATAATATATAGTTTTTTGAGCTCTTGTTGCCCAGGCTGGTGTACAATGGTATGATCTTGGCTCACTGCAACCTCTACCTCCCAGGTTCAAGTGATTCTCATGCCTCAGCCTCCCAAGTAGCTGGGACTACAGGTATGAGCCACTACACCTGGCTAATTTTGTATTTTTAGTAGAGGCGGGGTTTCTCCATTTTGGTCAAGCTGGTCTCAAACTCCTGACCTCAGGTGATCTGCCCTCCTTGGCCTCCCAAAGTGCTGGGGTTACAAGCGTGAGCCACCGCTCCCAGCCTAAATAGAAGTGATTTATAAGTCTGCCAGTATAGATAAATAAATAAGAAAATAAATGGGCATTCCATGAAAAGCATTTATCTTAACAGTTCTTTTTAGTGCCCGCTCCCACTCTTACTCTCAGTGTCTTGGTTTACCCGACAGGTTCCATCGCCACCTTGGCAGTGTGTTGTACATCACATTTGCGGCATGGTTATTCTGTTCACGTTTGCTGTCCTTTCTTTTTAACGGTACAAATGGTATCTTAATCATTTTTGTGATCATTATTCACTCAAGTCAGCTATCCAAAAAATACTAGTGCCTACTCTAAGCCTGGTATTATAACTTTGTAAACTCAGCATGTAGCAAGAGTATAGCAATACAGGGCCCTTTACAGTTGGATGGATGGATGGATGGTGGGTGAGGGACTAGGTGTTGGATGCATGGGTGGATGAATGGGTAGATGGCTGTGTGGATAGATGGGTGGCTGGGTGGGTGGATGAGTGGATGGATGGGTGGATGGGTAGATGGGTGGGCGGATGGGTAGACAGGCGGGTGTGTGGATGGATGGACTGGTGGATGGGTGGAAAAATGGAGGGATGGGTAGATGGGTGGATGGATGGATGGGTAGATTGGTGAATGGGTGGATGAATGGAGGGATGGGCGGATGGGTGGATAGGTAGATGGCTGAGTGGGTGGATGGGTGGACGGGTAGATGGGTGGGTGGATGGATGGATGAGTGGGTGGATGAATGGAGGGATGGGCAGATGGGTGGATGGGTAGATGGATGGATGGATGAGTGGGTGGATGTATGGAGGGATGGGCGGATGGGTGGATGGGTGGATGGGTGGATGGCTGAGTGGGTGGATGGGTGGACGGGTAGATGGGTGGGTGGATGGATGGA
>CAUYLZ010055249.1:0-64173 GCA_963573645.1 Pithecia hirsuta | reverse complement strand
ATTTTAGATCTTTCCTCACTTCTCATCTGAGCATTTATTGCTATAAATTTCACTCTAGACACTGCTTTAAATGTGTCCCAGAGATTCTGGTACGTTGTGTCTTCGTTCTTGTTGGTTTCAAAGAACATCTTTATTTCTGCCTTCATTTCATTGTTTATCCAGTCGACATTCAGGAGCCAGTTATTCAATTTCCATGAAGTTGTGTGGTTCTGAGTTAGTTTCTTATTTCTGAGTTCTAACTTGATCGCCCTGTGGTCTGAGAGACTGTTTGTTAGGATTTCCATTCTTTTGCATTTGCTGAGGAGTGATCTACTTCCAATTATGTGGTCAATTTTAGAGTAGGTGCAATGAAGTGCTGAGAAGAATGTATATTCTGTGGATTTGGGGTGGAGAGTTCTGTAAATATCTATTAGATTTGCTTGGTCCAGATCTGAGTTCAAGTCCTGGATATCCTTGTTAATTTTCTGTCGCTGATCTGTCTAATATTGACAGTTAAAGTCTCCCACTATTATTGTGTAGGAGTCTAAGTCTCTTTGCAGGTCATTAAGAACTTGCTCTATGTACCTGGGTGCTCCTGTATTGGGTGTGTATATTTTTAGGATCGTTAGCTCTTCTTGATGCATTGATCCTTTTACCATTATGTAATGCCTTTCTTTGTCTCTTTCGATCTTTGTTGGTTTAAAGTCCATTTTATCAGAGAATAGGATTACAACTCCTGCTTTTTTTTGCTCTCCGTTTGCTTGATAAATCATCCTCCATCCCTTTATTTTGAGCCTATATGCGTCCTTGCATGTGAGATGGGTTTCCTCTATACAGCACACCAATGGGTCTTGACTTTTTATGCAATTTGCCAGTCTGTGTCTTTTGACTGGGGCATTTAGCTCATTTACATTTAAGGGTAATATTGTTATGTGTGAATTTGATCCTGCCATTTTGATACTAGCTAGATGTTTTGCCTGTTAGTTGACACATTTTTTTCATTGTGTCGATGGACTTTACCATTTGGTACATTTTTGGAGTGGCTGGTACTGGTTGTTTCTTTCCTTGTTTAGTGCTTCTTTCAGGAGCTCTTGTAGGCGGGCCTGGTGGTGACAAAATCTTTCAGCAATTGCTTGTCCATAAGGATTTTCTTTCTCCTTCACTTACGAAGCTTAGTTTGGCTGGATATCAAATTCTAGGTTGAAAGTTCTTTTCTTTAAGCATGTTGAATATTGGCCCCCACTCTCTTCTGGCTTGTAGGGTTTCTGTGAAGAGATCCATTGTGAGTCTGATGGGCTTCCCTTTGTGGATAACCTGACCTTTTTCTCTGGCTGCCCTTAGCATTTTTTCCTTCATTTCAACCCTGGTGAATCTGACAATTGTGTGCCTTGGGGTTGCTCTTCTTGAGGAATATCTCTGTGGTGTTCTTTGTATTTCCTGGACTTGAATGTTGGCCTGCCTTGCTAGGTTAGGGAAGTCTCCTGGATAATATCCTGAAGAGTGTTTTCCAGCTTGGATTCCTTCTCTCCATCACATTCAGGTACACCTATCAAATGTAGATTAGGTCTTTTCACATAATCCCATATTTCTTGGAGGTTTTGTTCATTTCTTTTCACTCTTTTTTCTCTATTCTTGTCTTCTCATTTTATTTCATTGAGTTGATCTTCAATCTCTGATATCCTTTCTTTTGCTGGGTTGGTTTGGCTATTGAAACTTGTGTGTGCTTTGCGAAGTTCTCGTGCTGTGTTTTTTAGCTCCATCAAGTCATTTATATTTTTCTCTAAGCTGTTTATTCTAGTTAGCATCTCATCTAACCTTTTTTCTAGGTTCTTAGTTTCTTTGCATTGGGTTAGCACATGTTCTTTTAGTTCTGAGAAGTTTGTTATTACCCACCTTCTGAAGCCTGTTTCTGTCAGTTCATCAGATTCATTCTCCATCCATCTTTGATCCCTAGCTGATGAGGAATTGTGATCCTTTGGAGGAGGAGAGGCATTCTGGTTTTTGGTGTTTTCATCCTTTTTGCACTGGTTTCTTCCCATCTTAGTGGCTTTATCTACCTGTGGTCTTTGTAGTTGGTGACTTTTGGATGGGGTCTCTGAGTGGATGTCCTTTTTGTTGTTGATGACGTTATTTCTTTCTCTTTCTTAGTTTTCCTTCTAACAGTCAGGCCCCTCTGCTGCAGGACTGCTGGAGGTTCCCTCCAGACCCTGCTTACCTGGCGATCACCTGTGGGGATTGCAGAACAGTAAGGGTTGCTGCTGGTTTCTTCTTCTGTTATCTTCATCCCAGAAGGGCACCTGCCAGATGTTGGCCTGAGCTCTCCTTTATGAGGTGTCTCTTTGGGTATATGGGGGTCGGGGAACTGCTTGAGGAGACAGTCTGTCCCTTATAGGAGCTCAAGTGCTGTGCTGGGATCTCTGTTGTTCTGTGCAGAGCTGCTGGGCAGGCACTTTTAAGTCTGCTGCAGCAGAACTCATAACCACCTCTTTTCCCAGTTGCTTTGTCCTAGGAAGGCTGGCTTTATTTGTAAGTTCCTGTCATGCTGCTGCCTTTTTTCATAGAGGCTCTGTCCTGCACGGAGTAGTCGAGTCACAGTCTGCCAGCAGAGGCATTGCTGAGCTGCTGCAGGCTCTGCTCAGCTGCTGTGTGAACTGCCTCGGTAGTGGTGGTCGCCCTTCCCCCCACTGAGCTGAACCGTCCTGGGTCCAGCTGCACTTGGTATGAAACTCTCAGTCCAGAGAGTTTCAGATTGCTTGTTTTGTGGGGGTGGTGCCCACCGAGCCAGATTGGCTGGCTCCCTGTCTCTGCCCCCTCCTTTAGTTGAATGGGCGGCTCTGTCTCCCAGGCGTTCCAGGCGCCAGTTGAAATGGCTGCTCAGATTTGTGTGGGTTTCTGAGCGCCAAGTCAGCACCGGCTGAAACTGCTTTGCTGAAAACTCATGGTGCTTTTCGGCCCGGGAATCTCCTGGTCTGTGGGCAGTGAAAATTTGTTTGGCAGTGCGGTGGGCACTCACCCTCTGCGTTGTTCTTGCTGGGAGCCGCACTCCAGAGCTCTTGCTGTTTGGCCATCTTGGAACCTCCCGCCATCAGATCACTGTTGAAGGGAACTGGTTTCTGATCCTTAACACAGGACAGCCATACTTCTTGCCTTTTTTCCCCAAAGGGTTACAGACTAAGGCTATGTGGTCCCAACTAACTTTTTAATTAATTTTTATAGATAACCATGCTCTCACTTCCTGGTCCCAGCTGGTTAGTTTGAGGTGATTCAGGAAGGCTACACAAGGACTTTGTCTAACAGGGTTGGTGGTGGTTGAACCTGCTCATATCTCCCTGAAGAGGCCTGAGTTCAAGAGATAAAGTAAGTTGGCTCTCGGGTTGTATGACTTAAAAAAGTAGAGAAAGAAGTCAGGAGGAAGCCTAAGCTGTGAGTAAGCTGCAAGTATGAGTAAGAGAACTCGTGAAATGGGGAAAAGATATTTAGCATAGACAGAGTAAAAGTGAAGTAGATGGTTGGAAGTGGAGGAGCCACGGGGCCATGAAAGAAATGGATTCTTGTTAATGGCAGCCCCTTATGAGAGAGCACCAGCTCCTGCTCCCCAAGGAGTACCCACTCTCCACCCCATGCATGCAAAGCTCACCCACGAGGAGGCCACCTCCTCTGCTGTCCTGTGTGCCCTTAGGGCCCCCAGCAAGGTCAAATTCTCTACTCCTTTCCATGTTTGCATGTAAGGTTTCCTGGAGATGTCTTTGAGAGGCATTCTATAGCTTGCAAGCAATCAGAGACTTAGACTAACAAAGCCACCATAATACATACATTGGCACAAATTGTAGGGTTATTGTTTACTTATACATTTTTCTGACAGCGTCTTGCTCTGTTGCCCAAGCTGGAGTGCAGTGATGCAATTATGGCTCACTACAGCCTTGATCTCCTAGGCTCAAGCGATCCTCTCACCTCAGCCTCCCGAGTAGCTGGGACTACAAGCACCACTGTGCCTAATTTTTTTTTTTTAATTTTTAATTTTAGTTTTTGTACAGATGGGGTCTCACTGTGTTGCCAGGGCCAGTCTTGAACTCCTGGGCTCAAGCGATCCTCCTGCCACAGCCTCTCAAATTGCTGGAGTTACGTGGTGCTGGAGGCACATGTCACTTCCTGACTTCATAGTTTTCATGCTTGACAGATGAAATAAAAAGATAAAATTTTGACAAGGAACAAATTTTATGAGTGAGCAGAAGAGTTAAACAATGTCTCCCTCCCCCAAACCAGACCACTGAATAGCAAATGTGATTGAAATGCCAATTACATTATTACGTTAAAATGTCACAGGGTTGTTTAGTGTTTTGCTTTATGACATGTTATCTTTTATATACCCTATCAAAAGTCACCTCAGTAGTTAGAAGTTGTTTCCCTGGGCCCTTGGAAGGGCATCAATAACTAATATCAAGAGAATTTCACTTTTACTAGTACATATGTACAAAGAAAGGATTTGGGGGTTTAGACAGTGTTCTTATTGATTTTTGAATGTTTGGCAAAGAAGGGGATAGCTGAGACCACCTCAGAGAGTGTCATAGGCTCTAATGATAAAAGCTGAGTTGTTTTAGCAGAGCTTTATTAAGAAGTATGTAATTCTTCCAGGTTTACTCAGTGACGGGTGTTGATGAAAACAGAAGAAACAATAATTGTAATTTATTCATTTGATGTATAATTATTCAGTGTTTACTTGATTCAAGGCATGGAGCACAGGCACTTTCTTCATAAAGCTTTCATGCTGGTAGGGAAAGACTGATATCAAACAACTAATTATATGCTTACACAATTAATTAATTAATTACAGTTTAAGAGACGTCATGAAAGGGAAGCCTAGTGTGCCCCGAGTCCTTGTAGCTGGGACCCATGAGCTGTCGACTAGTGAGGAAGGCCTGGAAGACTTCTTTGAGGACCTGCTATTTGAGCCCTGAGAGCCATTCAAGTTCAGGTAAGCATGAGACACCTGGGAAAATTGGTCACCAGCAGTTAGCGACAGAAATACTCCAGTCTTTGCCCAAATTTTAATTTCAGTAGCAAGGCTAGGTTTTGTATTTTTAATTCCATTAAATTCCTTGTGGACAAAAGTCAGCACATGCATATGCACAAATTTATGTGTCAGCACACCCTTTTATTCTAATTATGGCTTATTTCACTTTAATAAGATTCAGCAGGTTGCAAGGAGTTAATTATATAAACAAAGCATTACAGATGTGGAATACTTCACTTCCTTTTTTGGATAATTGGTTATTACATAGGCTTTCCTGTGTATCCTTACTTCCTCCCTGAATATTTTGGGACAGCGTGTGCTTACTGGAGTTTATTATGGTACAGTGCAGCAGAACTGTTGATTACAAATACTGTGCTCTCCCGTTTTAGATTTTACAGATTTAGGGTTTGCCATTCCCATCTAATATGTAATATGAGTTAAATATGCTACAGTACCTGGGCAATGCATAGAAAAATAACTTGCAATGCAAGAAAGTTGTTTGTAATTATTTAGAATACATCCTAGCTATGAGGTAAATCATAGCTTTGTTTATAGAATTCTAGCAAGAAGTTTGAACACCTGCTTTCTTTAAAAATCTATGCTTGCGCACTTTATCTTGGGCCATTTAAATAAGCAATTGGGAATATTTTGGACATATCTGATTCCCATAATCAATGCCTAACAAAATGCTTGTTGTGGGAACACTCATTGATATTTACAAACATTTCCTGGTTACATGTACTTCTTTCAAAAGAAATTTTTTGACTTCCAGAACAGTGCTACATAAAATGATTTCTGGACCTCTACATCTTATTTGGTATGTTGATTTTTGTAAAAATTTTTAAAAGGATAGCTCTTATGGTCTAACTATAGTGTCATATTTATATTGTAACTCAGGGTTTGTTTGCAAATCATATTCCCACTGTTAATATTCATCTCAGTAGGAATGGGAGGAAAGGAGCCTGAAAATCTTGCTGGATAAACTTGTTTTGTGCATTTCACCTGCCAAGGCTCCCTCCTTCCAGGATTACCTGGGCCACAGCTCTAGCAGTTCAATGTGGCTCTTGCCTGCAACCATCCTTTAGCTGGAAAAAGCAAGAAACAGGCCCAGGGTTTTTTTCCATCTTCTGTGATTTATGCCCTAGAAAGATGTGGAGGTTGGGTAGGAATGGTCCCTGGGGATGATTCATTTTCAAAACTGGCAAACAAAAGATATTTATGGTATGAGAACTATAATTATATAGTGCAGCCTCTTAGGATCGTTCAGAAGTTTCATGTTCGGAAAACACTAAAACATTTTCAGAGCTTCAAACCTAGCTTCTGGTCTTGATATAAGTTACTTGATTGTCATTGAGATGCTTCAATAGTAGTTTCATAATATATATAACCTTTAAGAATTTGACAGAGTCAATTTAATTATATCCATGCACAGATCAAGGAGCTAGATTACGATCCACTGGGGAGGATGGGGCTTAGCAGCAAGTAAGAAGTCCTAGTGCTGAAGGTGACCCTGACAGGTAAGTGATTATCTGTGGGACAGGATCATCTTTGGGAGAGAAGAGAAGGAAGAAAACGTGCAGCCAAGGCAGACCTAAAATTCCCAATGTCTCACTTTGGTGAAAAATTCAAAGTTTTAGCTTCAAGAGGAAATCTGTCTTTCAAAATTATTTCAGGACTAGGAAATTATTATTCATTACTGATTATTTTTGAGAGGGAATCTTGCTCTGTCACCAAGCTGGAGTGCAGTCTCACAATCTCAGCTAACTGCTACCTCTGCCTTCCAGGTTCAAGCGATTCTCCTGCCTCAGCCTCCCGAGTGGCTAGGACTACAGATGCATGCCACCACGCTCAGCTAATTTTTATATTTTGGGTAGAGACAGGGTTTCACCATGCTGGCCAGGATGGTATTGATCTCTTGACCTTGTGATCCACCTGCCTCGGCCTCCCAGAGTGCTGGGATTACAGGCGTGACCCGCCGCGTCTGGCTTCATTACTTAATAATAATTTTCTCAGGATCAGGAAGTAGAATCTCTGCACATCGTCCTTATTTGTCTTTTCATGCCTTTGCAGTTTAGTGATGTCTCCAAAATAATGCTGCCCTCTGTTTTGTAGCTTAGCCTTTCTTGATTTAGAAAGTATTGGGAAAATGCTGTAAATTCATGCAAGTGTACAAGTTGGGATACATTTCTTGATTCTAAGATGCCTCAGCCATTTGTCAATTTTCTTTTTAAGTCTGAGAAACTTACGTAAATGGGAGAGGGTGCAATGGAGACTGCCTACAAGTGTTTAAGGTTGGTAAATGGGAGAGAACAGAACAGAAAACCCAGAGGGGAACTGAGTACAAACGAGGATGGAAGTGTATTTTTTTCTAGAGGCTAAAAGTCCGAGATCCAGGTAGCAGCCGTATTGGGTATGTCAGAGGCCTCTCTCCTTGGCTCGAAAATCACTGTCTTCTCCCTGTGTCTTCACATGGCCTTCTCTCTGTACCTGTGTCCTAATTTCCTATCAGGACATCAGTCATAATGGACTAGGATCCACCCTTTCAACCTCATTTTACCTTAATCGTCTCTTTAAAGACCTCTCTCTAAATACAGTCATATTCTGAAGGCTGGGGCCTAGGGCTTCAACATACGAACTTTCAGGGGCTGCACCGTTTATCCCATAACAATATCAACCAACATAATGGACAGAGAATCTCTTTCAAAGAAAAAGATGTTTACTGCGGAATAGAGTACTGTAATGGGAATCCACATGCTATAGTAAACTCTATGCATATTTGGGAAGGGAAGAAAAACAAAGGTTTTTCAAGGCAGAAATGAGGAGGATTACGTACTTGTTTTGAAATAATGATCCTTGGCTACTGAGATCAAAAACAAGGGTGACGCCAGCCCAAGGTGGACAGTTGCTAGACCTGTGTTCTTGCAGAAGTATTTTTTGTGTGAGGTTGCAATGGCCTTTGTGCAAGATTGTGGTTTTTGTAGAGTCTTTTTCATTATCGGGCATGCAGACATGAGATCCCTCTCTTCATATTCTTCCCCAGCTCTATTTTTCAGGGTTCCCTTCACATGAGTGATTTCAGGTTGATTCTGACAACTTTCACAACAGGAATGAAAAAAAATCAGGCTGGGCACAGTGGCTCCTGGCACTTTGGGAGGCTGAGGCAGGCCAGGAGTTTGAGACTAGCCCAGGCAACATGGAGAAACCTCATCTTTACTAAAAATAATTAAAAAAATTAGCTTGGCATAGTGGCACATGACTGTAATCCCAGCTACTCAGGAGGCTGAGGCACAAGAATGGCTAAGAACAGGAGACGGAGGTTGCAGTGAGCTGAGATTGCTCCACTGTACTCCAGCCTGGGAAACAGAGCAAGACTTCGTCTCCAAAATCAATCAATTGATCAATCAATCAATCAATCAATCATCAATAAATTAGTCCTTAGGGCTGGCCAGATACAACCAGGGTAACTTAGAAGGGATTGAGTGAAGGGAGCATTAGGAATGGAGGGATTATCTGAGTGCCCAAGGAAGACATTTGAAAGATGAAGAAACTGAGAACCAGAAAAGTGAGGCAATTGGCCCAAGGTCACAGATTGAGTTAATTACAGAGCTAGAACCAGAGCCTGGACTTAGGGTTTTGAGTCTCAGGTCTTTCCTGTTGCCCTTCCCTGCCTCAGGAAGCTCAGCTACAGAGCTAGACTGTGTCCCTGTGTCTATTCTCTGACTCCAACCCTTGGCAATGATCTTGAGCCACGCAATCCACTATTGCATGCCCCATATCACCATTGTTATGTTACAGTCTCCAGAAGGACCATCTTCCACACATCCCATCTGCAGACATCTCTCCCCTTTCTGTGGAATTGGAGTCAATGTTTCAGGATCCATTTTGCTTTGTGCCCACTCTGGTGGGAGTCCATCACCAGTGTGTGTATTAATACAATGAGAAACACAGCACCTCCTTACTCTACATCTCCCACCCTGCTCCCACCTTCAAGGCACCCTCAGAAACTCCCTTTCCACTCCCATGATGTCTGGTTTTGGTCACAGGATGTCACAACTTAGCTTATATTTTGTGCATTGTACCTTATTTTTATGTCTTTGCAGTAAGTTCTGGGTATAGCCACCAAACCAGTGTCGATTTGGCAAAAGTACAGTTCTTACTTGCTCCAAACCAATATGACTTGTTTTCAATTTTTTATACTTACTCTTCCACAATTCAGAGAAGTGTGATACAGAGCTGGAACTATAGAGTACTCAATAAGGAAACACAACAATTTAGTAAAGAAACAGAACATCTGTTAAGCTTATCTTCATTGTTTAAGCTTCCTTTCACTTTAATAAGATAGTTTCCAGTATGCTGAGCTGCTAGCTGTCTGCAAACTCGTGGATGGTGGCTTATTACCACAGAGGGATGTGGAAAAATAGAACAAACAGGCCTTGGTTTGCCAAGTTACAGTGTGAAGAATGAGACCATCATTATCCTTTGGCTTCTGGAAAGGCGTTCTCTAACTCTGATAACTGGGTTTCTTCTGTTACATAAAGATAAGCTTTCTGTTTTATGCATGTTGCTGTATATTGTTTGTAAAGAACTTAGCACAGTACTTAGCTCATAAGAGATGCTTAATAAATGGCAACAGAGACCACAAGGGGCCCTTTGTGAGGGATGCCCTTGGCAGTTATGAAGGAACTTGCTTCTGTTTTATCTCCTGTGGGGTCATTGAGTGGCAAGTAGTGAAGGATTAGTACAAATCCATACACTCATTAAGAGTGGATTAAATATTGATTAGGTATTAATTAAGTATAATGAGAGGATACAAAATCATTTTAAGACATCTGGGTATTTGGGTAAGGAGAGAACCTGGAGGACAGAGTAAATTATATTACCTCTTGAATATTTAGATGTTTATGCCAGTAAGTTTCACTGGTAGAGAGAGCTGGTATCTTTCCACATATCATACTTTGTAAATGATCATTTAGGATATTACTTTCCGAAATGGAAGAGTAGTGGTGTATGGTGACCTTTAAAAATGCATAGCTAATTGAATCACTGCTAGTTAAACATTAATAAATTTAATTATATGAAAGTGACACAAGAGGGCAGCTGTGTACTGTTTCTGAATACCTTTTGCTACAGTATATTATGCTAAAACCAAATATGTGAATGATCAGAATGATCAGAAATTGGCTTTAATGAGTTTCTTATTCTATAGAAGTAATACAATAATTTAGTTTGAAACCAGTTAATTCTCCTTTATACCGCTCAAATTCTTATTGACAGTGGTTGACAAGCAATGATACAATGAACATCCTACTGATTAGCCATGGTGCCTGTATTTGTACAGAATTTCCTTTTGATGTCTTGACAGTCATTTGACTGAACTGCAAGTGAGATGGGGGACTGGATGGAAATGTTTATCAATTGCTGGGTATTCTGGTCCCCATGGGAAGTGTGTATGTTAGAATGAATGGTGTATCCTGTACATTAGAGCTTAGCAATCTTGCAGAGTTGGACAGGAATGTCTCGGCTTCTGTTTGCACACATATTCTAGAAGCTGATTTACTTCTTGTCATTCTTTGAGATTCATGACAGGTAAATATCCTGTATGGTATCAGGGGTCTCCTGCCTGAGCTGCGGTGTGGGTTCTATGAGTGAATTATTTCCTTAGTGGGGCAGATAGGAGCTGGGCACTAGGATAATATACTCTGAGCCAACGGGTTCAGAAGATGCGAGACTGTTCCAGGTCTGAATTACATTTAGTTTAAGGGTTTTGTGCAGTTGTATGAAGGTGGCAGGAGAAAGAGTCTGTCTCAGCATAGATCAGGAATGGAGCTGTTAAGGATCCCCTGGGCTTCAGCAAGAATGGAATTGACTTTGGAAGAGTATAAAACTTTATACAAATGGGCCTTTACAAAACTCACCAAGCCTCCTTCAAAGTGAATGTGGATAGGTATTGTTACTTAGTTCATTTCAATAAATATTTATTAATTATCTGCACATGGCAAGGTCCACTTCATGATGGGTACAGATAAGCCATATAGGGTCTTCTGGTAGGAACTAACTGATCAAGGAGAAGGTGGCATGGGGTACAGTATGGTTTAAGCACCTGGGTAATAGGATTCAGTATATCCCCAGAGAGCAGGTGCTGTGGCCCTGGAGTCAGTTTGTGCTGCAGTGCATGCTGGTTCATAGTGATACCAGTGGAGCCTGGGGTGAACTCCTGAGGCGCAGTGACAGAGAGAAGTACAGTGGAACCAATACTGGGAGGAAGGGCAGGCCAGGCTGGAAGGTGGAGTGGCAGAGACTCAAAAACTGGTGGTGGGACCATTCATCCAGAAACAATAGGGCAGGGCCATGTGTCTTGCGGTCTTAATGTTATTCCAATCCAACCATTAGGGGCAAGCTAGGTGTCAGCACTATTAGCTGGAGATTCCAAATGGGCATGCTGCTCAAAATAAGCGTGGTGCATGCGGATGTTAAACAAGAGAAAAAAAGCATGTAACAAAGTCTGAAACGGAGAAAACAGGAAAAGCATCCAGATCACACATGCACACATTTGCACACACACACATGCCACCATGTATCTGGTTGCCATTGCCGATCATACATCGGGAAGTGATTTGCTTTCTGTGCTGGTTTGAAACAATTTCCTGTAAGGACAAGAACACCCACAACTGCTGGTTCTCTCAGGAGTCTCAGATTCTCGGAAAGTGGAATAATCTATACAGTAAAGAAAGTCCAGCCCAAGATGACTGGAAAAGGAGAGCAAGGCTTAATTCATGTCGTGAGGTCATGGCTTTTGATGCAGCCAACTTCCATCCCCGGGTGCTGAAGGAATTTAGATACGTAATCAGAGTCGCCACTGGTAATCTTTAAAAAATCATGTACAACAAGAGAGGAACCAGAAGATTGATGACAAGTAAATGTCACAAGTTTTGGAAAAGGGTGGACTCCAGAAACTGCAGACTAATAAATTTGTTCAAAGTTTGGTCAAATTACAGAATGAATTTTTAGCAGATGTCTTATGAGTACTTTGAAAGGAATGTGTTGACTGCTAGAAGGCATGGAGTCACTAAGGACATATCATGCCAAACTAACCTCTTCTCCTTTTTACTGAGTTGATAGATCACTGGGAGTAACATAGATCTAGTGTTTCTTGGGTTTAGGAAAACACTTGACAAGATCTGACATGCCAAGATATCATTATGAATGATATAGCAGAAATACACATACTATAAAAGTATTCTTTGGGGGCTGGGACCTGTTTGAAAACTTTGTGTTCAGAATGGAAGAACAAAAAATTCAGTTCACAATGATATTTGGTGAGTGCCCATGTTGCCTCTCACGAATTCTTTCTAGAGTTCCTCTGAAGACATAGGAAAGAAGAAAATCAAAATTAGGACTGACCGTCGCATTAGTGCTGGTATCAGGGAGGGGTTTCTTAGTAGTTCAAGGCTGACAAAAATGACAATCAGTACTCTAAAAATGATTGCTTACATGTAGGCAGAGAGACCCCTTCCTTCCTCCTGCATTGTTCAGTCCCTGTTTAAGAAAAACGAAACGTGTTAAAACTAGGAAACTGGACATCTATCTCCTTTGCGTGGAAACAAAGATTATAGCTACAAGATCAATCAAAACTATGAATAACTCTAGCAAGAAATAAATGGACATATAAGAAGAAAATTATAAAACCTTCCTGAGAGATACAAAAGAATAGGAATAAATGGAGAGCCCTATTCTTGAATGGAAAGATCAAATATTATAAATATGTTAATCCTTCCATAATTAATTATACATTTAATGGATTCTAAATAAGACCATACCACTTTTTTGAACTTGTCAAAGAGATTCTGAGTGCATTTAGCAAAATGAACAGTAAGAATGATTAAGAAATTTGTTCTTAGTGTATTTCAGAAGTTAGCGTTTGATAAAGGAGACATAATAAACCAGTGGAAAATGGATTGATCAACAAAAATTAGTTTTGGAAACTATTTCCCACTTGAAAAAAAATCAAGTTAGAGCCTTTAAAATTACCATGTACCGAAGTAAAAGTCAGAATAAAATGCAAAAATTAAAATGATCAAAAGGAAGAGAATATAACTGAATATTTGAAGATGTTGGACTGAGGAAGGATTGCTAAGCATATTGCAATGGATAAACCTGCAACCCAGAAAAAGAGCCATTGATTTGAATGTAAACTTTGTTTTAAAATTATTTGTATTAAACTTTAAAGTTTGATGTAATTATATGTTTACATTCATTTGTAAGAAATAATGCAGAGAAATTGTATGTATCATTCAGTTTTCTCCAATGAGAACATCTTGCAAAACTATAATAAAATACAAGATACAGAACATTTTCGTCACCGCAAGAATCCCTCATGTGGCCCCTCCATGGCCGCACCAATTATCTCCTGCCCTCCCTTCATCCTCAACCATTCATCTCCTCTCCATTTCTCTCGTTTTGTAATTTCAATGCTGATATATAAATGGAATGGTCAGTAAACATTGAGATTGGCCTTTTTCACTAAGCATAATTCTCTGAAGGCTCATCCAAATTGTTGCATGTATCAATAGTTCATTTCTTTCTTTCTTTTTTTTTAGAGACTGGGTCTTGCTCTGTCACCCAGGCTGGAGTGCAGTGGTGTGATGGTTCACTGCAGCTTCAAACTCCTGGGCTCAAGCGATCCTCCTGCCTTGGCCTCCCAAAGTGCTGAGATTATAGGCATGAACCACTGAACTCAGCCAGTTCATTTGTTTTTATTGCTGAATAGTATTCCATGATGTGGATCTACCACAGTTTAGCTATTCACCCACTGGAGGACATTTGTATTTTTTTCAAGTTTTAGCTGTTATATGTAAGGCTGCTGTAATATTTAGGCATAGTTTTTTTGTGCAAACAAAAGTTTTCATTTCTCGGATACAACCCAAGAGTATAATTGTTAGTCATACAATTGTTGCATCTTTAATTTTTAAGGCACTCCCAAATGATTTTCTAGATGTTTTCCATTTTACATTCCCACCAGCAATGTATGAGTGACCTAATTTCTTTGCATCATCATTAGTATTTTGTGGTGTCACTAATTTTTAAAATTTTAGCCATTTTGGTAGATGTGATATCTAATAGTTATCATAGTTTAAATTTTCATTTTCCTGTGAATTAATGATATTGAATATGGGTTTCATGAATTTATTTGCCATTGTTTATCTTCTTTTGTGAAATGTCTATGCATGTCTTTTGCTCACTTCCTAATTAGATTGTTTTTTGACTGTTTAAAATATATACATATATATGTACATATATACACACACACACACACAGTAATTACTAGTCCTTTGTTGGATATGTGGTTTGCAAATATTGTCTTCCAGTTTATGGTTTATCTTTTAACCTTCTTAACAGATATTTCAAAGAACAAAAAATTTAAAATTTTGATAATATCCAATTTGTTAATTTTTCATTTTGTGGATTGTGGTTTTCATGTCAAGTCTAAGAATTCTGTCTAGCCTTAGATCTCAAAGATTTTCTCATATATTTTTCTATGTGTTTTATATCTTCATATATTATTTTTTACATCTAAGTTGGTGATTTGTTTTGAGTTGATTTTTATATAAGGTGTGAGATTTATGTAAAGGTTTCTTATTTTCCTTATATATGTTCCTTCACTCCATTTGTTGAAAAGGTGATACTTCCTTTGTTCCATTGCTTTTGCTCCTTTGTCAAAAATCTGTTGGGCACATTCATGTGGGTCTATTTCTGGGTTCTTTATTCTGGTCTATTTTTGTGTCCATCCTTCCACTAATACTGAATATAATCTCAATTACTGCAGCTATGTAATAACCCTTGAAATTGAATAAACTGATTCCTCTCACTTGATTCTTGTTTTTCAAAATTGTTTTAGCTCTTCTAGTTCCTCTGCCTTCCCATATATATTTTAGAATAATCTTGTATATATACACAAAATATCTTGCTGGGCTCTTACTGGGAATTGCATACAACTTATGTGTCAGTTTTTGGGAGAACTGACATCTTTGCTATGTTGAGTCTTCCAATCCATGAACATGGGATGCTCATTGTGAGTATGTAGAAATACAAATGATTTCTGTATGTTTATTTTGTATCCTGAGAACTTAGTGAGCTAATTAATTAGTCCTATGTGTTTTTATAGATTCTTTGGGATTTTCTATGTACACAATCATGTCATTTGCCAATACTGATTGATCTAAAATCATTCTTTTCAATCTGTTAGCATTTTGTTTCCATTTCTTGCTTTCTTGCTTTGGCTAGAACTTTCATCACTGTGTTGAATAAGAGTGGACACCTTTGCTTTGTTCTTTATCTTACAGTGAAGGCATTCAGGTTTTCTCCATTAAGTGTAATATTAGCTTTAGTTTTTTGTAGATGCTCTTTATCAAGTTGAACACATTTTCCTTTACTCCCATTTTTCTAAGTGTTTTAAATAATGAATGGATGTTGAATTTTGTCAGTTGTTTCTTCTACACCTATTAATATGATTATATTTTTCTTCTTTAGCCTGTTAATATAATGGATTACATTGATTCTTACATGTTGAGCCAGGCTTGGATAAATCCTACTTGATCATAGTGTATAATTCTTAAATATTGCTGAATTCTATATGCTAGTATTTAAAAAAGACTTTTTTGCATTGTATTCATGAAAGATAGTCTGTAATTTTCCTTAATTTTATTTTCTGGTTTTGGTATCAATGTGATGTTAGCTTCATAAAATGATTTAGGAAGTGCTCTATCTTACTTTTTTTCTGGAATAGATAGTAAAGAAGTTGCTCTTATTTCTTTGCTTACACATTTGGTAGGAAAAAGTTGCTTATTTGAATACAAACTTTTGTTTAAATCAAGAGTGACCTGGGAAGTAGACTAAAATGATGGATCACCATGGTCTATCACTGTACATGGCATGTTTACCACATTTATAGAGGACTTAAAGCCAAAAGTTAATTTCAACTCTTGAGGAATCAATATGTTACATTTATCTCAGCAGATTGAAATGCTCTGCTTCAGTACTGATTTCTCTCTGTTCTAGCCACAGTGGTTTTGCTGTTCCCATCTCAAAGCCTTTTCCCTTGCTCCATTTACCTGAATGCTCTTATTCCATATCTTTACATGGTTTCCCTTTAATATAATGTAGTTCCATTCAAATATCACCTCTTTAGCAAAGGCTTCCCTGGCTATCCTGCCTAAGTATGTCTTGCTCCGCTCCATCAGTCTTCCATCTTATTCTGCTTTCCTTTTCTTCCTAGCACTTGACAAATTCTCATGTTTTCTTTCTCTCCTTCTTCTTCTTTTCTTTATCTCTGTTTCCCATCCATCCAGTCATCTATCATTTTTTTCCTTAAGAATGTAATCTCTGTGAAGGCAGGGGCATAGTCTGGCTTGTTCACAGTTTTATTTCTAGTGCTTAGAGTGTAGTAGATGCTCAATAAATATTTTGAACAGATAAATGGATGCATGCAGTATTTCTCATTTCAGTAACAATTAATTAACTATAAAAATTAGGGCCGGGCGTGGTGGCTCCTGCCTGTAATCCCAGCACTTTGGGAGGCTGAGGCTGGTGGAACACGAGATCAAGAGATTGAGACCATCCTGGCCAACATGGTGAAACCCCTTCTCTACTAAAAACACAAAAATTAGCCGGGCGTGGTGGCATGTGCCTGTAATTCCAGCTATTCGGGAGGCTGAGGCAGGAGAATCGCTTGAACCCGGGAAGGAGTGGTTGCAGTGAACTGAGACTACGCTGCCACACTCCAGATTGGGCGACAGAGTGGGACTTTGTCTCAAAACAAAAACAAAAACAAACTTGAACTGAATTTATGCTACCTAAGAAATAAAACTAAGGTCAGGGCACAAAACCAGTCTTAAAGGGTTTTTATATCTACCACTTTTAGAAGGGGTATACATGGAATTATTTTACTTTTCCTTCAAGAAACATCTATTTGCCAGATGCTGGAGATGCCATTGTGAGGAAAATGGCACTTTCTTCAGGAAGCTTACAGACTAGTATAAGAAATAGAAATAAATTATATTAAAAATACATGTATGGTTATAAATTGTGTTCAGAATCCAGAAAAATAAAGTGCTTTGAGAGTGTATGCTAGAAGGACTTGATCTGGTATGAGCTATCAAAGAGGTCTTTCTTAAGTTGGAATCTGAAATGTTAAGGACACAAAGATAGCGGGAGAAGAGACTCAGGACACAGGGAACCGCAGCAAAGAGGCCCCAAGATGGAAGGAACCACAGAGTGTCTACAGAAATCCAGAGTAGTGTGGAGATGCAGGAGAAGAATCCTCCAGGAAGTCAAGGAGGTAGGTGGGGCCTGACGTGCAAGTCCTGAAAGCCACATTAGTGGTGTTGGTCTTTATCTAAACAGCCATGTGCAGTTATTATGGGTTTTTAAGCAATGAAGTAAAGTTATTAGACTTGAGTTTTTAGAAGTCCACTCTTCCTGATGTATGGAGAATGAACTGGAGTGGGATAAGAGGAGAATGGGGAATCTAATTAATAGGCAATGACAATAATTAGATGATGTAGTTTGCACCAGCCTAGCGGCAGTGGCAAGAGAATCATGAGAGGAAGGTGACATACTTTAGTTCACAATATGAAAGCCAAGGATGTAATACAACAAACAGAATGTGTTTATAGAACGATCATTCCTACTCTTAGTGTGGAAACATAGAGGAAATAAAACAGTTGTTGGTATAAAATGATTCCAATTTAGGTAGTGGCTATAGCACATCCTAGATGTATGACCTACAGTAATTTACTGAAACTTTTGGGACTTGGTTTCTCCATTTGTTTGATGAGTTTATTAATGCCTGCTTCATGGACTTGTAACTTATGGTTGACCCTGCTGATTGTCTCTAAATACCCATTCTCCCTTTCCTCCAGAGTAAGATTAATTTTAGTTGAGCTGGTGACCATAAAACAAAAGAATACATTTCGTGGGCTCTTTGTAGTTCAGTGTGATACTGTGACAAAGTTCTGAACAATAGGATATGAGAGAAGAGTTGTGTGACAGCGACTGAGAACCTTCCTTAAGAGAGAGCTGGTAACGTCTCTTTCCTCCTCTTTTTTCTTATCTTTCTCAAAAATGGAAGAAAAATCCTTCTTCAGATTATGAGGGCAAGGGTCACCCGATAAAGACGGCAGACTAGTGAGCTGAAATGGGCCTCATCCCTAAGGAATCCAAGAAATAGTCTGGGCCTGAATACTGTTCTTCTGTTTTCTCATTGCTTGCTTTTTTATAAGACAGAGAAATCAACACAAAGACTTTCTCTGTTATACGCAGCCTAGCCTTGTCTTCTTACCTGTTACATAACAATTAGAAGATGGTATATGAAGCGTCCAGCACATAGCTAAATGTTTTTCTTCCATGCCTCTTCCATAAAAAAAAGAAACGCCCTTAAAATATTCTGCCCTCCAGTAACAGAGAATTAAATTGCATTCTCAAATTTTTGTTTTTCTTAGCAGAGACTCTGACACTCTGGAATACACCCAGGAGAAAATGCTCAAGGTGGTGAGCAATCTTGGATCCACATTATACAAGGAACAGTTGGTTACAGGAGATGTGTTACATTTGCTATTTTAAAAATGTGTGCCTTTGACTTGGGCTTGGGAGTCTCAGGCCAATGGAATCTTGTAATTCCATCTACTCCGATGGGATTGGAACTGAATTCTCAACAGCACCTCTGGGGCCCAGAGCTGATGCTTTGACCAAAGGAATCTGGGGAGTTGGAGAGGGAGTTGGGGTGTCTGGGCATTTGTCTTGCACATCTGCGGACTCAGCTGGGAGTGAGGTGCCAAGAAGACTATTAAGTAGTGGGTCTCTGTCTATTTGTTAAAACTACAAGGGCTCTCAAACCAGCACAGAGATCAGTGGTTTTTACTGCGTCCACCAGGAAGTGGTGGTAGGTCAGCAAAGCTGTCTCAAGAGTTTCCAAGGAGAATCTTGAGTAGATGCAGCAGGATAGATATCTGCTTCTTCTGTGAAGTTCTAGACAATATAGCTTTTGAATAAAAGGCTTAGTGACGTAGAAAATCTTGAAAAACTAAATGTAGAAAGCCATTTTGAAGACTTTAAACCTGAAACAGACTAAGAGTAAAGCAACACTGATTCCGATTCAACCTGTTCAGTTGTAGGCTCTCAAATGTGCCAAACCTGTTTGAATTTCCTTTAAGACTTTAACTGGCCTACTTCAGAAAGAACAGCTATGAACATAGTTTAAGTAAAGATGCTTAAAAGCTCAAAAGAAGAGTCCATCTGAAGGAAGCACAGAAGCTACATTCCTAAGTGCGTTGATATTTCCACATTAAAGGAAATGATATGGTAGGGAACAAGTTGTTTCAATGTGTCTGTGTTGATGGAGGGAGTAATGCTTAGCACAAAAATTGGGACAGCAGAAAGAAGACTCATAAAGAATAATTTTCAAATCGATGGCTTCTAGATTTATTCTTATCCAAGTGGCAGGTACCCTTGGGAAATACTGACATTATCACTTTGTGGGGGCTTTCATGTTTCATGGTTGGCCTAATGTAGGTGCAACATCAGCCTGTGCTATGTTCCTAGGAAAGTTGTTTCCCTTTTGTTTCTCCCACAACCTTGACTTGCTCTGTATGATCCAGGTGTTCTAAGTAACCTGAAGTTATTAGATGGAGAAGACACAATCTTCCATCTCTTCATGCTTTCTACTTGGAAAGCCATCCCTCCTGCAGTTAGCATCTTGTGAACACACACATCACTCTAGAGCCTGCTTGTGTCTTCTTGGTTATTTTCCCCACTAGGTTATGACAGATTTCAACTGGTATGTTGTCACCCCTTTATCTCACTAATAGCCTGGCACCCAGAAGGTGCTTAAAAAATGTGTATTTTCATTTGACAGGTAACATTATGTTTTTATCTTGTACAACATGATTTTTGAAATATAAATATATACATTGTTAACTCTAGTGAATTAACAAATGCATTACTCCTATAGTTTTTTTTTTTTGTGGTGATAGCACATAACATTGACTATTTTATAACATTAATGATAGTCACCTTGCTGTTCAACAGATCTCTTAAAATGTACTCCTGACTATAATTATGTATCCTTTGACCAACATCTCCCCATCACCACTTCCCCCTAGCCACCCCATAACCACCATCATTCCAACTTGTTTAGATTCTGCATATGAGTGAGATCATGCAGTATTTGTCTTTCTATGCCTGACTTATTTTACTTAATAATATTCTCCAGGTTCATCCATGTTATTGCAAATGGCAGGATTTTATTCTTTTTATGGCTAAATAATATTCTGTTATGTGTATTTATATACACTACATTTTCTTTATCCATTCATCCACTGATGGACACTGAGTTTGGTTCAATGTCTTGACTATTGTGAATAGTGCTACAAAAAATATTGGAGTGCAAATGTCTCTTCAACATATTGATTTCATTTCCTTTGGATATATACCCAGTAATGGGATTGCTGGATCATATGGCAGTTCTTTTTAAAATTTTTAGGAAACTCTATACTTTTTCCCATGTGGTTGTACTAATTTACATTCCCAACAACAGTATAAAAGGATCCCCTTTTTCCCATGTTGCTTCTAACACGTTGTCTTTTGTCTGTTTGATAATAGCCTTCTAACTGGGGTGAGATGATATTTTATGGTGGTTTTGATTTGCATTTCCCTGATGATTATTGATGTTGAGCATTTTTTTTCATATACTTGTTGCCAATTTTTATGTCTTCTTTAGAGAAATATCCATGCAGATCTTTTGCCCATTTCTTAATTGGGGTGTTTTTTTTCTGAGTTATTTGAATTCTTTACCTACTTTGGATATTAACCCCTTGTCAAATATGTAGTTTGCAAATATTTTCTCCCATTCTGTGGGTTGTCTCTTCACTCTCCTGATCATTTCCTTTGATGTGCAGATGCTTTTTAGTTTGATATAATTCTGTTTATCTATTATCGCTTTTGTTGTCTGCGCTTAGAGGCCTTTCCATAAAATCCTTGCCTACACCAATGTCATGAAACACTTTCCCTATGTTTTCTTCTAAGTGTTTCATAGTTTTGGTCTTACATTTAAATCTTTAGTCAATTTTGAGTTGATTTTTGTGTGTGGTGAGAGATAAGGGTCTAATTTCATTTTTATGTGTGTGGATATCCAGTTTTCCTAACACCATTTATTGAAGAAACTGTTCTTTTCTCAAGATGTGTTTTTGATACATATGTTGAAACTAAGTTGAGTGTAAATGCATGGATTTATTTCTAGGCTCTGTATTCTGTTCCATTAGCCTATGTGGCTGTTTTTATTCCAATATCATGCTGTTTTGGTTATTATATTGTGAAGTTAGTAGTGTAATGCCTCTAGCTTTGTTCTTTTTGATCAAGATTGCTTTGACTATTCAGAGTATTTTATTGTTTTATACAAATTTCAGATGGTTTTTTCAACATAGAAAATGCCTATTAATATTTTTGAAATAAAAAATGTCTGTGAAGAATGCCATTGCTATTTTGATAAAGATTGGATTAAATCTGTGGATCTCTTCAGGTAGTATAAACATTTTAAGAATATTAATTCTCTCAACCCATGATTATGGGATATTTTTCCATTTATTTGGATCCTCTTCAACTTTTTCACTAATATTTTAGAGTTGTCATTGTAGAGATATTTCACTTCCTTGGTTAAATTTATTCCTAGGTTTTGTTTTTTTTTTTTTTTTTTGGTAGCTACTATAAATGTTATTTTTTTCTTGATTTCTTTTTCATATAGTTTGCTATTAATGTATAGAAATGCCACTGATTTTTTTTTTTGAGACAGGGTTTCACTTCTGTTGCCCAGACTGGAGTGTAGTGGCATGATCTCAGCTTACTGCAACCTCCACCTCCCTGGGCTCAAGTGATTCTCTTACCTCAGCCTCCCAAGTAGCTGGGACTATGGTGTGTGCCACCACACCCAGCTAATTTTTGTATTTTTTGTAGAGATGGGGTTTTGTCACATCACCCAGGCTGTTCTCATACTCCTGGCCTCAAGTGATCTGCCTGTGTCAGCCTCCTAAAGTGCTGGGATTACAGGTGGGAGCCACTGCAGCTGGCCAGATTTTTGTATGTTGATTTTATATCCTGTAACTTTACTGAATTTATTAGTTCAAATGATTTTTTTGATGGACTCTTTAGGGTTTTTTATTAATGGGATCATGTTGCCTGTGAACAGGGATAATTTAACCTCCTCCTTTCCAATTTGAATGCTTTTCATTTCTTTCTCTTGTTTTGGGTAGAACTTCCAGTATTATGTTGCGTAGAAGTGGTAAAAGTGGACAGCTTTGTCTTGTTCCAGATCTTGGGAGAAAAGCTTTGAACTTTTCCCTGTTCAATATCATGTTAGCTGTGGGTTTGTCATACATTTCCTTTATTATGTTGAGGTATGTTTCTTCTTTGAGAATATTTAGCATGAAGGGAATCTGAATTTTCTCAGATTCTCTTCTTGCATTGATTGAAATAATTATGTGATTTTTGTCCTTCATTCTGTTAATGTAATGTATCATATTTATTGATTTCCATATGTTGAACCATCCTTGCATTCCTGAGATGAATCCCATTTAATCATGGTGAATTTTTTTTAATATGCTATTTAATTTGTTTTGCTAGTATTTTGCTGAGGATTTTTGCATCTATGTTCATCAGAAATATTGGCCTATAGTTTTCTTTTCAGTTGTTGTGTCCTTGTGAGTTTTGAAATCAGGGTAATCTCTCCTTGTTGAATGAGTTTGGAAGAATTCTTTTCTCTTTAATTTTTTGAGAATAGTTCAGAAAAATTAGTATAAATTTTTCTTTGTTTCCTCAAATTCAGCAGTGAAGTCATTAGGTCATGGGCTTTTCTTTGATAGAATAATTTAAATTACTCATTCAATTTTATTCATTGGTCATCTTTTCTATTTCTTCATAATTCAGTCTTTGTAGTTGCATATGTCCAGGAATTTATCCATTTCTTTTAGGTTTTCCAATTTGTTGGCATATAATTGTTCATAATTGTTTCTTGTGATAGGTCCTTAGTATTCCCGTGGTACCAGTTGCAATGGTTCCTTTTCATCTCTGATTTTATTTGAGTCTTCTCTCTCTTTTTATTTAAAAGTTTCTTGATTCATTGAGTTATTCCTTCAGTCCACCAGCCGGTTTCATAAGGCTTGAGTATTCTTTACGCTCAAAGACGTTTTCTCACTCTAAGGGACACTAGTCTCAATCCAGCAAAAGTCCCTGGGGCTGTTCTGAATGCTCCACATGGTCTCCAGTTAGTTAGGGTATGATTGCTTTGTGAGACCAGGAGGACCTGCAGATAGACGGCGAAGTTTAGAGAAAGTACGCAGGAAAGTGGGGCCAGATACTTGGGTCTTGCTTTTGGTTTTGTTCCCAACTTACTGTATGACTTTGAAAAAATTACATAACCTCTCTGTGCATTATGTTTCAGACTCCTGTGTACCCAATCCTTATAATAAATCTCATAATAAGTAAATGAAGTCATATTCAAGTATCTGTGTCAAATACTATGATAGGAAATATGATAGATAAAGATAAACATATTTTAAGTGTTAAGGGGTATGTCGTCTTTCTCTGGCCCTATGTAGAGGAAGTTTCATTTGGAAGAACTCATTAGAGAACCACTTCTGGTCTCTCCTTTCTGCCCCATGTACTCTGCAGGGCAGAGGAGAGATTTCTGTCACTGGGAGAAGGGACAGAACATGCTCAGCCCAGTCCCTTCTTTTCAGAGCAGGTTTTCCTGCAGGGGCATGAATTCTGGTGTGGCCCTCCGTATCCTACCCCTGTCTGCACCCGTAAGAGGCTGTCTGGTGGAAGAGGCCTGTGGTAGTTAGTGCTGCCCATGAGTGGGTGGGTAAGTTGGCCTGATCGAAGGGCAAAGGGAAGCCTTTTTGGTTACACCTTTATAACAACACTGTTCAATTGCCTGCATCAGTAATAAAGCCAGTATTTGATCTGAATCTGTTTGACTTCTCTGTCTTATTTCTCAATAGGAAGTGAAGATAGAAATGTTACGTATAGAATTCTAAAACTTCAACAAAAGGATGTGTCACAGTTATAAAGTGAGCTTTGTAATGAAGTATTCTGTGGTCAAAACCATGTTAGTTTGGAATGACTGAGAACTCATTTCCAGTCCAACCTCTGATGCTCACTAGCTTTGCTGTCTTAACTCAGTCCAGTGGCTTTCCTGGCCCTCAGTTTCTTCAACTTTAAAATGCAGATGTTGGACTAGTTGATCTCTCATGTTTTTTAGCTCTAGGAGCTTATGAATCATGCCTGTAACCCACCCAAAGAAGATTCCAAATGGACTTAGTCTTTCATCTCTTGTCAACTTACAGAGACGCTTAGTCAACTATTTAAAATCTATCTAGTCTTTCTTCCTGAGTAAGAAACTCAGCTTTTACTGCCTGGTAACAAAGATTTATTCTTGGTTCCTCTTGAAGCTGGGAACTCTTTCTTCTCTGTCCTATATGACATGTGAATATACTGGTTGGAGCCCCAGTGGCCGTCATGAACCTCAAAACCATATTAACAATGGAAGTCATACAAAAGTTGGTAGGTAGAAAGAAAGAAGTGACCTAGGTTGTTGATGTGATGGAAGAGCTGCCACTCACACCCTAAATTGCCTACCTCCAGATTTATTTTTATGTAAAAAATTGTCTTAAAAGTCAATGTTATTTCTTGGTTTTGTTGGCAGTAGTTGAATTACATTTTTAAATGATACAACTAACTTGGCTTTCTCTCATAAATGATAAATCCTTCAACAAGATGGAGAATGTAAACCTGAAGAATGGTATTGCACATATAGCTCATCTTTAGAATAGAAAGGTGTAATTCATATCTATAATTATTTTTCTTGAAAGGTGAAAGAAAATGAAATTCTTCTTCACTTTGGGGCAGTAGTGACATTGTAGGAACTGAAGATTCCCAGTTTCGATTGACCGCAGACATCAGTTAAATATTTCAACCACCCAAATCTGGTGTTTTTTTTTTTTTAGGCATCTGTAATGGTTAACAACTGTGGATCTGAACAAAACCTGTTGGCCAAAAAATTCTTTCAGGCTGACAAAATGTGCTAGTTTCAGCCAAACATAAAATAACACTTAGTCATTTTCAATGAGCAGTACAAAGCATTGCAGTCAAGACTTTATGTGTTTTACACTGGTATGAAGTAAGTAGTGACAGGAAAATAGATACTGTATTCAGCTAGATCAAGCAAGTGACATTCCTTTTGAAGCATCTCAAGACACTTTTACCAAGCTCCAAGATGTAATAATGGTAAGACTTGCCCTCAAGAGTTCTGCAAGTGTGCCTTCCACATTGCTCTCAGTGGAAACTGTGGCATGGTGGAAAGACATTTGGACTTGAAATTGGGAGTCCTGGATTTGATCTTCAGTTTTTCCAAGTAGCTCCACGACTCTGGGCAAGTGATTTAGCCTCCCTGAGCCTCTGTTTCTTTAACTGTACAGCTGGGATATTAATATTTATCTCACAAAACTGAAGTAAAGATTAAATTACCTATCTGTCTATCTACAGGTAAAACACATGGCATAGAGTTTAATGAAGCGGACATACTATTTAATAAACATTATATTGAAACTGACATTTAAGCCACCAGATTGGTTATCTGGTATCGGGAATTTCAACCTAGAGAATTTGAGGTGTTGATTAGATACATTAAAGTGCAGTCAGACTTCACCAAACATTCGATGTTCAAATAAATTAAACTCCCTTGCTGTTTGTGAGTAAAGGAAGTGCCTGAGGGCATTTGGGTGATGTGACCCAGTAGGGCTCTGAAGATAACTTGCTGACAGCTCCAATTTGGGCATGTGTGGGCAATAGTGTGAAGGACAGAATTGGAATTAAATATAAAGTTTGGCAAGCTTAATAAGGAGCAAGAAAGTTTAATTCATTTAGGGAGGAAAAGCCAGAGCCCGAGTCACCCAACATGGGAGGGCTGGCTCTGTGCAAACTAGCGGGGGAGAAGCCAGGAAGAGGTAGTTATCGATAGCAGTTAGCTCAGCAGGATGTGCATTAGTGCAGTCGGCCAGCGCAGCAGCAGACCCCCTGCTTTGCAGCACAGGTAACAGCACCGCTTCTTGTTCCTACACATAAATTTTTATGGAGTGCGTGAAGAAGAGTTCCAGATGAAAACAAAAGTTCCACAGGAATATTAAGCCCTTACATCATGGACTGCTCTTACCTGGGCACTCTTATTTGATCCTCAAGACCAGCTGTACCCAGCCTTTCTGGCACCAGGGACTGGTTTTGTGGAAGAGATTTTTTTCCATGGGCTGGGGTGTGGGGAGGGGAAATGGTTTTGGGATGAAAGTATTCCACCTGTGATCATCAGGCATTAGATTCTCATAAGGAGCATGCAACCTAGATCCCTTGCATGCACAGTTCACAGTACAGTTTGTGATCCTATGAGTATATAGTGCTGCTGCTGATCTGACAGGAGGTGGAGCTCAGGTGGGAATGCTCGCTAGCCTGTCACTCACCTCTTGTTGTACGGTCCGGTTCCTAACACGCCATGGACTGCTGTGGGTCCCTCTCCTGGAGGATGGGGAACCCTGCTCAAGACAACTCTTGTATGCACCCCTAGAAGGTAGTTGCCACCTTTTTAAGGGTGGGTAAACTAAGGTATAGAGAAGGCAAATGGTGGAACTTTTGGAGCTGAGACTAGAACCCAGTGGGAATCTGAGTCTCTTACGGAATTAAGATGCAATGTATGCAAAGCACTTAGCATGGTGCTTCAGATGGGCACACTCTATAGATCATTATTGATGTTACTAAGAAAGAAAGATGGTCTTGGAGTTCTTCAGTTTGGAAACCAAGACATTCATGTGACTTAGGCATGCTCTTTAAGTATATGCGCAAGAGGTCAGCCGGCTGCTTTCCATCTCTTCTGAGCAAATGGGTTTCAGCCACATGTGCAATCTGTACATTCATTCTCAAGTGAGTTCTCTGCTTTAAAAAAATATATCTAGCCTCAGGATGCAAGCTCTGCAAAATCAATCAATAAAATAATTAAATTAATGGTAGCAATAACACATTTTAATAAAAGCCAACACAATATGTACTGTGGAAACAGCATGTTTCCATCATGCTCAGCTCAGGTGAAGACAGTTTTTTTAAGTGGGACATTCTAATCAAACCCTTCACTTGCTCCTGCCTAGCTCCCCCAGCTCCTAGTGAATGTCATGGGATTTGCTGTCCTCCATATAAAGCATCTGCCTTTGGGGGAAAAAGCCTGTCTCTTGGTAAACCATTAACAGGGATTCAGGTATTCCTCTTAAGGTTATGGATTCGCAGGCAGGTCTCTGGGCCCTTTGTGGCCATAGTTAGCACCTGTGATTTCAAGGTGCAGACACTCACCTAAAGTATCAAATAGTTAGCCCAAGGCCCTCAGATCATAATCCCCATAAACTAGTCCATTTGTTTTGGTTCTGCTTATTCTCAGGTCTCAAATCTCTGGACTCTGCTGTCCTTTGTGAACCTACAGAATTGATTCTTCTCTCTTACCTTGCTGATTTGCTCAGATTTTCCCCCTTGCTGTCCTAGACCCACAAGGTCATGGAGATCAGTGCTTCACTAATGTTCATTCCCTGGGGGGCTTGTTCAGAGTCTGAGGCAGCAGGACCGGTGGGATCTGGCACTCTGCATTTCCAACATGCTCCCAGGTGATGCTGATGCTGCTGGTTCATGGTCTGCACTTTTATTTGCAAGGATCTGAAGTCCCCTGCTTGGAAAAAGAGCCTATATCTCTTCCCCGAATCCTTGTGACCAGTTCAGAGGACATGACGCCAATGCTCCTGTAAAACAGGCATATAGGAACAAAGTGACCAGAGTTAGATCAATATAAACCTTCTTTCTGAGGCTTATTTTGCACTAAAGGAAGGGAAAGAATCACCTACTTTGGGAAACTTTTAAAATTCTCTCTGTCTCTGGTAGCTGGGGCAAGCATTGACCTTGGCTGATCTCGAGATGAATGCAGGGAAGGGAATGTCTCCTAGAAGTTGATTTGAGCTTTCACACTGTGGAACCCAGGAAACAATGGTGGATAGGACGAAATCCCCATGGTTGAATCATTATTTGGTCCTTCTCAGTCTCTTTTCTTTTTTAAGCCAAATGGCAAAAATTGTAAACCACAGTAAAATTTTTGAAGAGTTCTGCACTTTCAAAGCAGGGCTCCAGTAGGGGATACCTTCCATTTATACACGAACACCACTGGTACAATGACTTTCCTGTTCTGCATGCAATTGATGAGCCAAGAGAGTGTTCAAAGACCTTTTTCCAAAAATGCATTTTCCCCCTGAAATATTCATTTAAGTAATTTAGCTAACTATCCCAGGCTTATGATAAATTTTTTAGATAATTGCTTTAATTCCCTTCTTCATTTTGCTAACGTAGAGCTGGTCTCTTCCTGTAGATTTATTGCCAGCTTCATGTTTTACAGGGAACAAGAATTACTGAACGGTTGATTGTTTCATTGAGGTTTACTGTGGAGGCTCTGGAAACAGCTACATGTCCTCATATCCTACAATTAGAATCTCTTTATCGTGAGTATGATGATTATAGGCAGTAGATACAACTTGCATGTGGGAATGTGTGGTGAGGGAAGGAAACCTGCAAAGTCACCAGACAAGAGTCACTGAATGAAGCTCTAGGTATTATTGTTTTTAAATATTCCATTTCCATCAGCCTGTCATGCTTAATTCTTCCAAAAAGCAATGAAATATATCTATTTTCCAATAATTTGCTAAACATGATATAAATGAATGTTCCTTCGGTGTGACTTGATACTTAATAAATGCCCGCTAAATACAGACAAGCGTCTTCACTGAAGTTGTTCCGACTTGAGACCGACTCTTCTTCTTCATTCTATTTAGCTAGTGTAATTTGATGTGACAGCAGCTGGAGGCACTGTGGATGGCAGTTGGGAAGAGGAGGAAAGCATGCAGAACCAGCAGGCGAGTGATGCCTGAATGTGGCTTCATGATAAGAGTTACTGATAAAAGGAATCCATATTTTAAAAATCCTGGTGGCACCTTAGGTCCCTTAGTAAGATAAAGAAAGAAATATAACTAAGCCTCAGGAACATCAAAAACCAAAACATGCAGTAGAATTATGGGCAAAGGACAAGAGAGAAGCCATATATTTCAGAAATTGTTTTGGGACTCTGCATATTGACTGGACCACATATATCTAGCTTGATTTGATCTCATCCCAAAACATTCATGCAACATGAGTGATGAGAAGTGAGCTGGCTTTACATTCATTCTCACTTTTCAAAGGTATTTACCTTTGAAATACATATAAGGTAGAATTTCTGCACGGGAAGAAGGAGGGGTTTCTAAGCTCCTAACCTTAAAACTGTTTAAATGGCCATATTTAAAAAAATATACACTGTTGAGTTTTCTGTACATAAAAATAATTAAAATAATACAAATTTTCCTTCAAAAAAATAACAAAGTCTTTAAGAAACCCTAAATCTCATTAAAACCAACACCCTGTAGAAATTGTAGTCACCACTGGTACCAACACAATGTTATATCTTAAAGGTCCCAGCATCCTTCGTTAAACTATTAGTAAACCTAACAGTCACTGCCTACAATTTTTCCTTGACCTTCAGTGACTTCCACCCTTTGGGTATTGCAACACTAGCTGGTGAAGCTGAACGTTTCCAGGCTCTTAGACTCCTTTGTGCTAAAAAGGCAAAGCAGACATTTGGCTTCTAAAATATTCCGTAATGCCTCAAATATTTTCTAGATGTCTGGGCCTGGGCTTGAGTCTGTTAGAAAGAGCCAACCTGACCCCATTATCTAAAGTATTTAATTTGAATGACAGTCAATACAGCACTGTGGCAAGCATTTTTCTTCTTATTTAAAGTTATTGATGAGCTGTGGTTGTTTACATGGGGCTGAAAAAGATGATTTGTTTATCTGAAATTCTTTCTGCTACTATAGCCACCAGCAGCTGTTCCTTTGTAAGCTGATATTTTTATGAGTTTTTTTTTTTTTTTTTTTTTTTTTGCAACTTTGCCTCTTGGACACCTTGTCTACATTGCAGCTTTTTGCTTTTATGCACTCAGTTGCCCAATCCAGAAAACCGGACACCATTCTTGACTTTTCTTTCTCCTTTACATTGCATCTAATGGTCCATGTAGACAAGTGAGTCGTTTCTTTCTCTTATTATGTCCTAGTGACGTCATTTCCACTTTAGAAACCTGTTGCCCTTAGGATTGTTAAGTTTAAACTAAAGCTGCCTTTTTGCTTATTTTACATTTGGCCTAATGTTTTATCCTATGTAGCGAACTATAATCTAACTAGATGTGTAAACAGACTGGAACCTATTTTTGTGCCAGTCACTGAAGCCAATCAAGGACAGCCAACTGTTCAAAGCGGGTTTGAATAAGGCAAATGCCAAGCCCTAACCAACCCAGCTGTTTCTGTATCTCACTTCCATTTTTTTTGTATGTCACTTTTCACTTTCCTTTGTCTGCCGATAAATTTTCTCTGACCAGGAGGCAGGCTGGAGTTTCTCTGAACATACTCTGGCTGAGAAGGCTGTCTGATTCGTGAATTGATCTTTGCTCATTAAACTTTGTTAAATTTAATTTTCTAAAGTTTTTTTTTTTTTTTTTTTTTTTTTTCCCTGAAACAGAGTCTCAACTCTGTAACCTAAGCTGGAGTGCAGTGGCACAATCTCGGCTCACTGCAACCTCCACTTCCTGTGTTCAAGCGATTCTCCTGCCTCAGCCTCCTGAGTAGCTGGGATTACAGGTGCCCACCACACACCTGGCTAATTTTTTTGTATTTTAGTAGAGATGGGATTTCACCATGTTGCCCAGGGTGGTCTCAAACTCCTGAGCTCAGGCAATCTACCTGCCTCGGCCTCCCAAAGTACTGAGATTAAGGTGTGAGCCACCGCACTCAGCCTGCAGTTTTTCTTTTAATGGGATGAAGCCCAATCTTCTTTGCTCTGGCTCTCCCCCAGCTTCTTTGTTCTCTCTTTCCTCCCTCTGTGCTGCATTCCTGCCCCGCTGAGCTACTCTCAGTATCTGAAACATGCTGTGCTCTCTGTTGCTTTCAGGTCCTCAACTGTGTTGTTCGTTTTGCCTACAACTTCTCCTTTTTCTCCCTTGGCTAACTTGTCCGCATCCTCTAGGTCTTGGTCTAGGTGATTCTTTAGCCTCGAGGCTTGCTTTTACACTTCACTAACACAAACATGCCTGTATCACACAGATCCGCTCTCCCCGGGTCCATCTGAATCTCATGCCCTTGTCTCATCCACTGTGTCATTCTGCAACTTCAAAGAAGTATAGCCTTGGTTTTTGTCTCCTAGAGAGCTTGCCTGAGGAAGATGGAGAAAAATTTGCTTGTCTAAATCCTGGCAAGGTCTGTCTTCTCTTTTATTGTCTTGTACGTCAATGGACATGATCTTGTTCCTTCAGATATGATTTAATAAGGTCCTGCTGTCTTTTCTTATGCTTGCTCTTTCTTGTGATAACTGTATTAGCCCATGCTCATTCTGCTAATGAAGATATTCCTGAGAATGGGTAATTTATAAAGAAAAAGAGGTTTAATGGACTCACAGCTCCACATGGCTGAGGAGGCCTCACAATCATGGTAGAAGGTGAAGGAGGAGCAGAGACACATCTTACATGGCAGCAGGCAAGAGAGAGTGTGTAGGGGAGCTCCCGTTTGTAAAACCATCAGATCTCATGAAACTTATTCACTATCAGAAGATCAGCATGGGAAAACTCTTTCCCATGATTCAATTACCTCCCACCGGGTCCCTCCCACAACACATGGGGATTATGGGAGCTACAATTCAAGATGAGATTTGGGTGGGAACACAGCCAAACCATATCAGTTACTTCAGCTTCTTACATATTTGGAAAGGATGGCATTTACAGAACTTCCCTTTGCTCTATAGACCAAACAATAAATAACCAGGTCCTTGAAGCTGTAATAGCTGAACCTTTTGTAATTTAAGTTTGCTTTGTGAGTATTGATATTATGACTTATGTGTGTAGCTGATAACTCAGGTCTATTGCTGGGCCATGACAACTGGATAGGTTAGTGTTTCCTAAACCAGTATCCCAAGAAATAGTTAAGCAACATTTAATTAAAAAAATCCTCTTCTGATCAAATGTATTTGGCTGCACTAGCATATTATAACTACCTCTATACCTCTCTAGTAGATATTTCTAGCATAGGAATTCTAGAAGAGAAATAGGGTTAACAAAAATCTTTATTTTTTATTTATTTTTATTTTCCCTGGAGTCAAATGGATGATCCCCACAAGAACAGCTTGGCATGATCCAGGTGAAAAAAATCTTAAGTGCATTCCCAAGATGAAACAGCTGGTCAGTGACAACTCTGATAAAAGCACTCAGGTGTTCCGTGACTGTCACTGCAGATGTTTATACAGATAAGGCCACTGTAGCCCAGAATCTTCCTAGCTATAAATTACAGATGCTTGGAAGATGCAGTTACCCTTCCAGACCACAGGTGTCAAAAGCAGGGAAGACAGACACTGTGACATCCTGAGCCAGTCCCTTAAAACTTAATAATCCAGTGAACAGAGGAGGATCATCTGGGAGCCAGTCTCTGGGATAATGACCCTAGATACCAAACCAAGTTTCCTGGCTAAGACTTCATTTCAAAATAGAATTACTTTGAGTTTTCTTCAGCTGTGTTCTCAAAGTAATCACATTTTAAAAGAAGACACAATCATCCCAGCACCCATCTCATAAGATAAAACATTGAGATTTGAAGATCCATTTCCATCTCTCATCACCCGTTATGACCATTGCATACCTGGCTGACAGACGCCATGTATTAAGCAGTGACATCCTGAAGAATGGGTTCTGTTACTAATCATCTCCCTTCCCGAGTTCCAGGACTGCACAATACTTGAAACACGGTGAACTACAGCCAATTTGATGATCTAGTACATGAAGGTAATAAATCAAAGAGTAGGTGCATCTAACTGTAATAAAATATGGACCTGGCTATTTATAGATATCACAAATAAAATTGGGAGTTATTAAAAATTATGAAAAACGTAGTTCAGCAAATCTTGCCACAACGACTAGGAATTTAGTTAAATATCTTTGGAGTAGACTCTGCAGTCTAGCCAAAAGAAGACTTAGAACCTCGAAGAGAAAGGATTTATAGAGTCTAGTAAGAGCAGTTATATATTTGCTGTCAAAGTTAGGATGCTCTACTCTGAGGCTGTGGGGTTTGTGGTGAAATGAAAGCTGCTGACTTTGTAGAACCCGGGGATGGGGAGGACAGATGCCAAAGGTAGAACAGATATGCACATGTGCTGTACCTAAGGAGGTGAAAAATTTGCTTTCACTTAACATTTGTTATATTTCCACTATGCCCTAGATTCTGGGAGAAACATACAGATAAATGGGGCAGAGACTTTGCCCTCAAATAATTTATTTCTGGTAGAGGCGAGACCACAAGCACGTAATAAAGGCAGGCTGTGAGAAGTGTTAGAGGGAAGCTTGGGCTGTGGAAGTTTAGAGATGGGAGCAGTTACTTTCTTTTGGAAGGGAAGGTGGCTCTCATAAAGGAGGAGGCAGAGTCTGGAGAATGGGTGAGTTTTGATATGTGGGTGTGGGTAGAAGGGCATTCCAGATGGGGAAAATGAAACCACCTTTGCAAAATTATAATTGAGGAAATTATGACAGTGAAAGAAATCAGACCTAACCGACTCCATCTCGCTTCTCACCTTTAAGCTCTCCCTGTTCATTCCTGGGCATAGGCCAAACTGACTTTGGGAAGGAATTCGGTTCATGGTTTGACTCTGAAACAAAATTGTTAACAGCCCTTTCCCAAAAGGACCCCCTTCTTTCCTGGGATACAGTTTGCCTTTGCAGGACTAACAAATTAGCTACAAGATTAGAAATTACAGTTTAGGGTCATGCGGCCTCTAGCTCCAAGAATCTGAACCTCCCCAAATTGCTCCTGGGGATGACATTACTTTTGTAAAATCTAAGAGCAGTGCCTGAGATATTTTGCAGACACTGCACTGGATGGATCAGCTGACACCACCCAGATGGGTAATCTGGCTCAATCAGTTCTGCCGTCCCGCCCAGGAACAGAAAACAGCAAGAAAAACTCACTTCAACTCCTCTGATTCCATCTCTAACCTCACCAGTCAGGGCTCTCAACTTCCCAAGTCCCTACCTGCCAAATTATCTTTAAAAACTGATCCCTTCACGAGGTCAAGAGATCGAGACCATCCTCGCCAACATGGTGAAACCCCGTCTCTACTAAAAATACAAAAATTAGTTGGGTGTGGTGGTGTGTGCCTGTAGTCCCAGCTACTCGGGAGGCTGAGGCAGGAGAATTGCTTGAACCCAGGAGGCGGAGGTTGCAGTGAGCTGAGATTGGGCCACTGCACTCCAGCCTGGCACCTGGCGACAGAGTGAGACCCTGTCTCAAACAAAACAAAACAACAAAAAAACCCAAAACTCTGATCCCTGAATGCTCGGGGAGACTGATTTGAGTAATAAAACTCCAGCCTCCTGCACAGCAGGCTCTGCGTGAATTACTCTTTCTCTATTGCAATTCTCCTGTCTTGATAAATTGGCTCTGTCTAGGCAGTGGGCATAGTGAACCCATTGGGTGGTCACAAAAAATCTGTGGACATGAAAGCGTGCAAGCATGAGCAGCAAGGCTGCAAATTTAAGAAAAATCTTAAAAATCATTTGCAGTGGCATAAAAGTTAAAATGCGTAGGGATAAATTTAACAAAAGATGGGCAGGATTGCTTTATTGAAAACTATAACAACGGGGAGAAATGCCAGATGTAGATGACAGGGGGATGGAGGCAGCAAACCACATTGCTATGTGTGTACCTATGCAACTATCCTCCATGATCTGCACATGTACCCCAGAACCTAAAGTACAATTAAAAAAAAGAAAAGAAAACTATAAAATGTTGCTGTTCATGAATTGGGAATCCCAATATTGTTGACAGCATCAATTTTCCCTAAATTATGGATGAAACACAAATCCAATCAAAATATAGCATTTCAAGGGCAGACATTGACAAGCTGATTCTAAAATTTATATGGAAATTCAAAGGACCTAAAACTGTCCAAAAATCTTGTAAAATAGTAAAGTTGGAGGATTTTTACTATTTGATTTCAAGACTTAAAAGCTATGGTAATGAAGACATTACAATAATGGCATAAAACAGATGATGAAATAGAATACAGTCTAGAAAGAGCCTTGAATTTATGGTCTATTGGTTTTGACAAAGGTGCCAGTGCACTTCATGGAGAAAGATGTTGGAACAACTGGATCAAGTGGATAAATTGATAAGAAAATTAAGGTGGAAACAGAGGCTCATAGAAGTTAAATGAATTACTCAAAATCTCACAGCTGAGCCACAACTCCTAAATCTGTAGTTTGGATTGGACTCTGTGGCTCACAATGCTTCTCTTGTCAGTATTTGGTACATTTGTCTTTATTTTGCATATAATGTAGCCTGAAGCCATGTGGCTAGGTAATTTTTACATTGTGTTTCTGGTACCTATTTGACTACAAAGGAATATTGAAATTTGACAAGGGGTATTCCCCCAAAATGGTACACATCTAGCTGGCCACATAAGCTATAGTCTAATTTAATTAAAAAAAAAAAAAAAACCCAAAAGTGGGACTTCCCCCAAGTGTTGTTTTTACCTAGCAAAATCTTAATGCCATTAATATCTTTTTTTTTTTTTAGTCTTTTACTTCTATCATGAAGCTCCTTAAATTAGCAATTAAAAACATACCTGTTAACAAACTGTCCATTTTTCCTGCTTTGATAATTAATCAGTTACAGCAGGGTAAAAGTAGAGTTGAATACTGAGGTAGATTGACACTTTCAGGACAGAAAGCACTCCTGTCTGAGCATTGCAGAGTTTTATGTTTTCTGAGAGGCTGAGTCCATGGGAGATTTTTATTTTCGGAATCTGACTTAAATACCTTTTGATAATACTTCTTGAAAAGTTTCAGGGAGAAACCCTTGCAAATTTGGCAGACCATGGGAGAAGAAAATACTGAAAAAAGATGTTTGTGGAAGCAGAGCTGGATGTAGTAGGCAGAGCAGTGTTAGAAAACAGCATGAGGTGCAGAGCTGTAGGTTTGATAGGTTTGTGTCTTACATCTGCCAGGATATGGATCCTGACATGGCAGAAGAATACTGTGCACATCTCTCTTGTGTGGGCTGGGATGTTTCTCAGTACTATGGGATTATAGTCATATATCACTTAGCAAATAAAATGTGTTCCGAGAAATGCATCATCGAGCAATTGCATTATTGTGCAAACATCATAGAGTATACTTACACAAACCTGATGGTATAGCCTATTACATACCTGGGCTATATAGTATAGCCTATTGCTCCTAGGATACAAACCTATACAGAAGGTTACTGTACTGAATGCTATAGGCAATTGTAACACAATAGTATTTGTGTATTTAAACATAGAAAAGTATGGTCAAAATATGCTGTTATAATCTTCTGAGACAATCATCATATATGAAGTCCATTGTTGATGAAACATTTTTATGTGATGCATGGTTGTATATAATATTTGCAGTGCCAGTTTCATAGAAAAATACAATACTAGATATAAGAAAGAACTTTGAGATCTCTGTATCCAACGAAATACATAACATAGATGAAGCAACTAAGGCCTACATAAATTAATCAGCTTGGTCAGGCTACGGCAGCCAGTCAGTGTTCCAGGGCTGGAGTCCAGATCTTCTATGCTAAGGATAATACTGTAGTCATTATGTCATGTCACCTACAACTTCGATGTTTTCCCTTCAGCACACAGGCAGTTTTAATGATGCTGTAATGGAATATTAAATGGGATTTTTCCGGTCTTGGAGTTTTAGCCGAGAAGAACACATTCTAAAGAGAACAACCATTCTAAAACAACGCATGGTTGTTCTCTTTAGAATATGTTCTCTTTAGAAGTTCTTACCAGAACTGGAACCCCCATTGGTAGGGCTTGCTAATAGGTGGCTAAGAGGATGGTCACAGCCCTGCAGCCACCTCAAGCTGTATACAGAAAAGCTACAGTGCAGCCATGTCTATACAGAAAACAGCAGCACCTGGATACCTCAGCATCACCCCACAAAGACCCTTCATCCTCTGTCCTTTGACTCCTCCAGCTCCAACCCTAGAAGAGCCCCAGTAGCTTCCAAGTGGGGGAAATCACAGAGGGAGCAGAAAAATAATTCCTACTCCGTGTTTCTGAAATTCAATAAGCTAAGCTGTGGAGGAGGGGATAAGCTAGAGATGGGGTCACAAATTAAATTTGAATATCTGATAATAGGATATTCATTCATCTTTATTAATGCCTAAATGCCTAGAGAAAAATTATGTGTTATTTCTATAGGAAGATAAGGAAGGGAGCTCCATCAGTGCAGGCTTAAAAAGAGTGTGAGAGAGAAATCCAAGTGCCTGTTGGTTCTAGTTAACTCAATGAAACAATAAAACCTTTAAATATGACATCACTTAAAGGTTGATTGCAACTGGTGCAATCTCTGAAGTCTCTGATTCTCTGTTTTAAGTCTTTACTCGATTATTATTTTTAGTTTCTGGGGAATGTGTATTTTTAGTCTTAAGAAAATGTAATGATTGCACAAATTCTTTTCAGCTCTGGTAATTTGGTTGGCAGCCTTTCTATATATGTGACTATAGATGTTCGGAACACAGCTTTCTGAATTGTTCTCTTTTCCATTCTATAAAGGGCTTTCAAATACATCATTGTTCTTTCTCCAAATAGAAGTGGGTCATCATTTCCCCCTATATTTTTTCCTCAAAAAGATGAAGTCTTTTCCATGAACTATGCAGATAGGGCTATCCGTCTTAGGCATACAATCAAAAGTGCTAGATCTTTGTTACTTTTTTCCCCCCGCTTTTTAAAATTCTACAAATGGCTCTACGTGTTTAGAAAGCTAGGATTCAGGCCCAAGCTTTACTACATAAGGCTCTGTCCTGTTTCCTTGCAGTGCAGGACATTTATAAACTACGTTTCTACCTTCCTGTCTTAATACTTGACATTTGCCCATCCAGATTCATTTTCCACCCTCCTTTCTGTTCTGGGAGGCTGGATTGTTCAAGCTACATCAACTGGTTTCTTTGATCTCTGGCTTCTGGTTGAGTTTGGCCAAGTTCCAGCAAGAGATTGAAGGGAGAGGGCGAAGACGGTGAGGTGGAGGGGTTTATTTTCATGCTTCCCTCCAAATGCAATCACGAATAGCGGGCTGCCTCCCTTGACTGGGGCACAGCTGTGTCTATGATGCTCTCTCTCTGCATATTCGAGCCACTCTTTCGTTTTCCCCATTCAGGCCTAGGAGTGTGGATGTATGGTAGGACTATAATTAGCCTTGATGCACTATACTGTCCTTAGTGGGTTCCTATATCTGCCCATGTTTTTTAAATTGTCCCTACATTATATTTTCAAAATACCCAACTTGAAGTCATTTTTTTCCCTCTTGAGACCCTCAATCCTGAAGAATACAGGTTTGTTTTACATTTCTTTTCTTCATAAGGGACCTGATAGCATCCTTTTAAATCCTCCAATGACTTCTGTTGTCATTTAGTTTGAAACTTTTTGTTTGTTTGTTTGTTTTGTTTTGTTTTGGGACAGAATTTTGCTTTGTTGCCGAGGCTATGTGAGTTCAGTGGCACTATCTTGGCTCACTGCAACTTCAGCCTCCTGGGTTCAAGCAATTCTCTTGCCTCAGCCTCCTGAGCAGCTGGAATTAGAGGCACCTGCCACCACTCCTAGCTAGTTTGTCTTTCTTTCTCTTTCTTTCTCTTTCTTTCTTTCTTTTTCTTTCTTTCTTTCTTTCTTTCTTTCTTTCTTTCTTTCTTTCTTTCTTTCTTTCTCTTTCTTTCTTTCTTTCTTTCTTTCCTTTCTCTTTCTTTCTTTCTTTCTTTCTCTCCTTTCTTTCCTTCCTTCCTTCCTTCCTTCCTTCCTTCCTTCCTTCCTTCCTTCCTTCCTTCCTTTCTTTCTTTCCTTTCCTTCCTTTCTTTCTAAGATGGAGTTTCACTCTTCTTGCCCAGGCTGGAGTGCAATGCCACAATCTTGGCTCACCACAACCTCCGCCTCCCTGGTTCAATCAATTATCTTGCCTCAGCCTTCCAAGTAGATGGGATTACATGTTCCCACCATCACATCTGGCTAATTTTCATATTATTAGTTGAGACAGGGTTTCACCACGTTGGCAGGCTGGTCTCGAATTCCTGACCTCAGGTGATCTGCCTGCCTCAGCTTCCCAAAGTGCTGGGATTACAGGCGTGAGCCACTGCACCTGGCCAAAACTCTCTTATCCTTTATAGGGCTGCTGGGGGTCTCCTCATCCTCCCTTCCAGAGAGAGAAACCTGGTCCCTTCTTTGGAGTGTAAGTAAGCCTTCTTCAGGGAGAGAGGTAGGTGGGGGGCATTGTGGAGGTGGGGGAGGTCTTTGTCCTTTCTACCCTGAAAGAAACATCTCCAGAGAGGGAGACTTCTTGGTTGGGCTTCGCTATCCTAGAGCAACTCCAGGACAAACATTCTTTTTCTTCTTTTTGTGATTGAGTCTTGCTCTGCTACTTAAGCTAGAGTGCAGTGGCACAATCTTGGCTCACTGCAGCATCCGCCCCCTGGGTTCAAGCGATTCTCCTGCCTTAGCCTTCCAAAGTAGCTGGGATTACAGGTGCACACCAACACGCCCGGCTAATTTTGTATTTTTAGTAGAGACGGGGTTTCACCGTGTTGGACAGGCTGATCTCAAGCTCCTGACCTCAGATGATCTGCCCACCTTGGCCTCCTAAAGTGCTGGTATTACAGGCATGAGCCACTGCGCCCAGCCAGGACAAACATCCTTAACATGTTTCAGTGACTCTGAGGATCTGGACATGCAGAAACCTGACATGAAGAATTGCTTCCCAGGAGGGTCTAGCTTGCTCTAAGACTTTGAGATGGGTATTTAATTTTTTGCTTGTGGGTATGGTGTGGTGTATTTTTGATCAGGTAGGCATTGTGTTTGTGTGCACACGCCTTTGTGTAGTGTAGGTGTCCAATTTATCTGTAGGTATGACCGATAGCTAACCTTTTGCATACTGTGTGGCATGACTACTTTGTGTATGTTATCAAGTTTTTATTGACTATGTTGGAAATGGGCATCTATTTTTGTTTTTTTTTTTTTTTGTTCTTTGTTTTTGAGATGGAGTCTCACTCTGTTGCCCAGGCTGGAGTGCAGTGGCATGATCTTGGCTCATTGCAACCTCTACCTCCCAGATTCAAGTGATTCTCCGGCCTCAGCCACCGAAGTAGCTGGGATTACAGGCGCCTGCCACCCCGCCTGGCTAATTTTTGTATTTTTAGTAGAGATGGGGTTTCACCACATTGGTCAGGTTGTGCTCAAACTCCTGGCCTCAAGAGATCTGCCCGCCTCAGCCTCCCAAAGTGCTGGGATTGCAGGTGGGAGCCACCATGCAGGCCTGGACAATTTTGTTCTTTTTAAGGTTGTTTTGGCTATTCCGAGTCCCCTGAATTTCCATACAAATTTCAGGATCAGCTTGTCAATGTCTGCAGAAAATCTCACTAGGACCTTGATGGGGACACCTTAACAATAGTGTCTCCCGCCACAGCCCGAGGGTATCTTTCTGTTCACTTACATCTTCTTCACATTCTTTTCGCCATGGCTTGTAGTCTTTGGAATATTAGTTTTGTACTCTTTGGCTACATTTATCAGTAATTTGCTTTTTTAAATTATTAGACTTTATGTTTTAGAGCAATTTTAGGTTTACGGAAAAATTGATCAGAAAATCCAGAGTTTCCACATACCCCTCTCTCCCCTAAGCCATGCACTCCACTTCCCCATTATTTACATCCTGTATGAGTTTGGTACATTTGTTATGATTGATGAACTGATATTGACAGGTTCTTCTTAATTGAAGTCCACACTGGATGCTCTTTGTGTGGCGCATTCTGTGTGTGTGTGTGTGTGTGTGTGTGTGTGTGTGTGTATGTGTGTGTGTTTAAAACAGAGGGAACTCTGTCACTCAGGCTAGAGTGCAGTGGCGCAATCTCGGCTCACTGCAACCTCCGCCTCCTGGGTTCCAGTGATTCTCCTGCCTCAGCCTCCCAAGTAGCTGGGATTATAGGTACCCGCAACAGCGCCCAGCTAATTTTTGTATTTTTAATAGATACAGGATTTCACCACGTTGGCCAGCTGGTACCTCAGGTGATCCACCCACCTTGGCCTAAGAGTTGGGATTACAGGCGTGAGCCAAGGCGCCCAGCCGTTGCCGTTCGATTTTTTTTTTTTTTTGGAGACACAGCATGACTGCTGATTTATTGCAGGTCCCCAGGAGGGCTTTATATTTTCTTTTCAACAACCTGTTCTGCAGCTTCCTTGGCTCCTTTTGCCCGTATGCTGAAGAGCTGGGCACTGGCACAGGCCACGTGGAGGTGAGCAAAGGCTTTGAAATTCTCCTCCTCCTCAATGATGACTCGGACTTTCTTCTTCTTACAGACATTCAGGATGGGCGTGACCCGCCCTGCCAGCTGGGTGGCAGTTTCAGTTCTTCCGCAGAACCGTCTCCCTTCCCGGGGGCTGAGGGCTTCCAGGGAAGAGGATGAGTTTGGAGTGGTCTCCTTCAGCCACTGCACACTGGCCTGCAGGGACTCAGTGGACTTGTTCCGCCTCCTCGGATCCATAGAAAAGCCGATAGTCCCAGCCACGCTCCTGTAGAAGGTTCTTGTTCCACAGCCACATTCACAAGAAGGTGGCTGAGACCATTGCCATTTCCGTGATCCCTGTATCAGCCTGAGGCCGCAGCTGGTGCACACCTTCCTGTGGTGCTGAGAGAATATGTTAACTTCTCTTCCCAGGTCTACAAGGGGCCTGTTTCAAAGGCAAGAACTTCCCAGCAACGTGCCCGACCTGTACATCCAGGAGCTTAGAGGTCTGTGTCTAACTTAAGATTTTGCATTCGGGAAAGGTAGAGAGCCCAGGTGTGCTCTTCTGTTTAGAAAGCTCGTGAAACACTTTGGAGGCGCGAAGGACTTTGGAGGCGCAAAAGGCTTTGGAGGAGGGGCTTTGATTGCTAGCCTAGCAACCAATCCAATATCGAACTAAGAAAATCGATCACTCCAGAGGAAGTTTGGAAAAACTCCTCTTACTGGATGAGAACTTGAATGGGGCGGGAGTAAGTCCCAGATTAAAAGAACCCCTGCCCCTCACCTGTGCAGATTTTTCCCTTGGGGAGCCCCTCCCACAACAGTGTGGGACCTGTCCTTCCTTCTCTGTGCGGACTCCATCCTGGATCCCCTCCTACTGCAACATGGGGGCTCAATCTCTCTATTTCTTTCTCTCTCTCTCTCTCTCTGTCTAAATAAATCATTTTCTGCAAAATTCTTTGGGTCCGATATTTACTTAAATGAGCTCACCACGCACCGGGATTCCCTCCCCATTCTTGGGTGAGTGAGGGATCTAGAGCCTGAAAACACCTGATCCGGGAGGGAGCAAAGCCGTCCTTCCTTCCCCCACGTCCCGCAACAGGGTCACAGTACCGAACCCTGGGGCAGCGCGCAGTGGGCGGGACGGGCCCCCACGGGGACCCGGGGCGATTCAGGCACCCCGGCTCACCAGGCCTTGCGCCTGCAGATCTTCCGGGTGGCCAGCTGAACCACATAGCCACACGTCACTGCAGTGCCTGTGGAAGTGAGGCTCAAGACCCTGTCACTCCGGCCCTGTGGCTCCTGCACAGGAAAACGGCCAACTAGAAAAGCAACTTTTAACACATACATTAACTTCCAAGAAAGGCCGAGGCCATGCAGCCTCTCAGGCTCTTCTGAGCAGGCCGGGGCTTCAGAGTGCATTCCCTGCTCACCACACCCATGTGCAGCTGTCTGGTGGCCATTGCTGAGTTTCAGTTTTGTGTTAAAACACACACACACTGGCTGGGCACAGTGGCACACGCCTATAATCCCAGCACCTTGGGAGGCGGAGGCAGATGTGGATCACCTGAGGTTGGCAGTTCAAGACCAGCCTGGCCAATGTGGCAAAACACCATCTCTACTAAAAATACAAAATTAGCCAGGGGTGGTGGCACACGCCTGTAATCCCAGCTACTTGGGAGGCTGAGGCAGGATAATCGCTTGAACCCAAGAGGCAGAGGTTGCTGTGAGCCGAGATCATACCACTGCACTCCAGCCTGGGCAACAAGAGCCAGACCCTCGTCCGTCTCAAAACAAACAAACAAACACCACACACACACACACACACACACACACACACACACACAGATGAACAATTGGAGTTGACTTGTGGGCAATGTGCTGGCCGTTCAGGGTCTGACTCTTCTGTCCCTTCATGGGCACCTGCCTCCTCACATCCAGGGTCCTACCAGGTGTCTCAGCACCTTCCCAGCACGACGTTTGCATCCCCGCTTGCGGAGTCCGGTTAGCCTCAAGTCTGAGGCTCCTCACTGTGGGTCAAGATGGCCAGGGGCAGACCTATGTTATTTCTCGTTAAATAATTATAAGCTTGCAGCCGGGCGTGGTGGCTCATGCCTGTAATCCAAGCACTTTGGAGGCCAAGGCGGGCAGATCACCTGAGGTCAGGTGTTCAAGACCAGCCTGACCAACATGGTGAAACCCCGTCTTTATTTAAAAAAAATAAAAATAAAAAATAATAAAAATAAAATAAATAAAAAAATAATTATAAGCTTGCTTTGCTTGTTGCACACTGAAGTTTATACCCCAAACTAAGCTCTATCAAATATTGGTGCAGTAAAGTAGAAATCAAGCGGCAACAGGAGGCCTAAGGTAAAGACCATCTGAGAGTGCTGTAAAACTGACAACACCGCGGGGTGGTTGCAGAGCAGGAAATGTTGCTTGGGTCTCACGAACGCCTTCTCAACATGGAGGCTGCACGAGGGTCTCCCAGAGAAGACTTGTACAAGATCTCTGAGAAGAGAGGCGACCTCTGCTCACAGGATCCGGGAGGATCTTTGCAGATGGGAGCTTGCAAGGAAGAAAAGTCTTGCAGGGCAGAGATCACCTGAATGCCACAGGCTCTGCCTAGGTTCTCAGAATCTGGAGTGATTTTGATTGTGTCTGCAATGCTGGGGAGATAAAAGCCCCTTGATGCATTGGGTGTGGTCAGACCTGGTGGTGCCTTATCAGCTATGCTTCTGATGCAAATGCACCTTGATAGCAACCGGTGGTGGAATTCGGTGTTCTAGGTTTGCATAAGAATCACGTCTGTTACTGAATACTGCAGCCCACACCGCTCCCCATGGCTATCTTACCCACATTAGTCTCAAAGCTTCGCCCAATCATTTCAAGGCCTCCCCTGCTCACCTCCCCTGCTCCCCAACCCCTCAATTAACAAGTATATGCACCTAATAAAGTCCCTATGCTTGCTGGTCCCCTGGACCCAGGCTGTAAAATTCTACTCTTGTGTCTTTGTCTTTTTTTTTTTTTTTTCTCAATCCCTCGTCACAGCCAGGACTAAGGGCACCCACAAACAGGGCTGCGGCTGGTTCCCAACACCTCATGACTCTCTCCTCCTGAGCTGCTCCTGTGGGACCAGCACGTCTGTGAGTTCGGCCCTGCCTGCCCCCCCACCCCGGGAACTCCTGTTGTTTCCCAGCTGCCCTGTATGCAGGACCATCACTTACAGCTCCACCGAGTTCTTCAGCCGCTTTGTGAATTATCTGGTTGATTGGCGTTTGTGTGTGTCCAGGGCTATAAAGTTTACTTCCAAGATTTCCACCTGGTTGATTGAAACAGGCATTCATTGACGTGTTCACTCAACAAGCTCCCAAGAGGCCTCCTCTGCAGGATACCTGCAAGCACTTCCTGCTCCCAGAGGGGCATGCTGGCATCTGGAGGGAGAAACCGAAGGAGACTGAAGGGCGTATGTGATGGACAGCAGAGCAAGGGTGGCAATCTTTTTTTTTTTTTTTTTTTTTTTGAGATAGAGTTTTGCTCTGTTGCTCAGGCTGGAGTACAGTGGTGCCATCTTGGCTCACTGCAACCTCTGCCTCCTGGGTTCAAGCAATTCTCCTGCCTCAGCCTCCCTAGTAGCTGGGATTCCAGGTGCCCACCACCACACCCAGCTAATTTTTTTGTACATTTAGCACAGATGGGGTTTCACCATGTTGGCCAGGCTGGTCTCAAACTCCTGATCTCAGGTGATCTGCCCGCCTCGGCCTCCCAAAATGCTGGGCTTACAGGCGTGAGCCACCTTGCCCTGCCTGTGGGCTGCAATCTTTACAGATTCTCTCATGGAAAATTTCAGGCAAAGACGAACGGAGACATAACTGTGTCATTAGTGTTAATGAACCCATCACCCAGCACTGGCCAATCTTGTTTGGTCTAAATTGCTCGCCAGCCTCTTCCCACCCCGACTCCTCTAAATTATTCTGAGGAAGCCTCAGCCACTACCTCATTTCATGCATATATTTGAGTGTCTATCTCTAAAAGATAAGAACTCTTGAAGAAACACAACCACACCACCATCCTCACACCTTAATAACAGGCCCTCATTGCCTTTCTTTCTTTTGTTTTTGAGATGGAGTTTCACTCTTGTCACCCAGGCTGGAGTGCAATGGTGTGGTCTCGGGTCACTGCAACCTCCACATCCCACGATCAAGTGATTTTCATGACTCAGCCTCCAGAGTAGCTGGGATTACAGGCACACACCACCACGCCCGGCTAATTTTGTATTTTTAGTACAGATGGGATTTCTCCATGGTGGCCAGGATGGTCTCAAACTCCTGACCTCAGGTGATCCGCCCACCTCGGCCTCCCACAGTGCTGGGACTACAGGTGTGAGCCGCCGCGCCTGGCGGATTTTCAATATCATCAGGTATCTAGTCAGCGTCATCACCGAGCTTGTTGAGTAATGGGCTTTGCTTTGTTTACCGTGTGCGTGACTCAGGATCCAAATAAGGCTGCTGTTCTACACTCCACTTCCTTTTGATTATCGTTTCTCGTTTTGTATCTTCTTCAGTCCCCTGCACGTTGGTCGTGGAAGAAACAGTTTTAGTCCTGAGAGTTTCTGCTTACATTCCAAGCTGTCTCCCGCCGGTCCCTGAATCCTGTAAATCAATGTGAGACCCAGAAGCCTAATCAGTATCTTAGTTCAGGTCCCCAAGAAGCAGAACATGATGTTCGGGGCTTGGGTTGGGAGTTTTCCTCGGGCAACCACCTTAGAAAGTGAGAAACGGGCAGGGAGTGTGAAATGGGAAGAAACAGAACCGTGGAAGAAAAGGTGCCCCCAGGGCTGCCCCTGAGCTCCCCTGAACTGTGGCCCCAGGGCCACCCCTCACCCTTGCCAGAGAAGGCCTGGAACAGACTCACTGCAGGGGCTCCCGGGGAGCAGCCAGAGGGGCGAGTTGGGGTGGTGGACGGGTGCTTGCTGCACCTGTATTCAGGGTGGATTGTTTAACAAGATCTCATTGAAGCCCCATCGGTTTCCTACCAGGTGGCTCCTAACATCCAGCTGTGTCTCTGGTGATGTTCACATCAGTGACAGTTCTTACCTGTGTCATTATCTCACTGGGGTGTGAAAGGGGGAAAGTTTATTCTATAATTTCTTCATTTACCTGCTGGAATGTTTCTAGAGAGAAGCAAGCACTCCCCAGGTCTTTGCTGCCTCGAGGTGCAGGGTGTGTAAGGGAAGATGAGCGGCTGGTTGGTCCCCACTCTTTGCCAGTTTTATAAAGAACAAGCTGGTGCCCAAGGGCCCATTTACAGCATCTTTTTGTTTGTTTGTTTGAGATGGAGTTTCGCTCTTGTTGCCCAGGCTGGAGTGCGATGGTGCGATCATAGCTTACTTCAACCTTCGCCTCCCGGGTTCAAGGAATTCTCGTGCCTCAGCCTCCCCAGTAGCCGGGACTACAGTGCCACCACGCCCGGCTAATTTTGTATTTTTAGTAAAGATGGGGTTTAACCATGTTGGTCAGACTGGTCTCAAACTCCCGAACTCAGGTGATCTGCCCACCTCAGCCTCCCAAAGTGCTGGGATTACAGGCATGAGCCACTGTGCCCAGCCTCACGGCATCTTTTCTGTTGTTGTTGTTGTTGTTGTTGTTGTTGATTATTAATCGTGTATTGAAAGCAGTAAGAGGTTCCACGACACCAAATAGACCAGTTCTGAGGTTTCCCCAAGATAAATTTAACAGCTCCAGCTTCTTCAGTGTTTATCAAAATACAAAAGAAAAAAGCAGAGGTTGTCCTTTTCGATGGCAAATCAGACCCTTGAAGGTTGAGGGAAAGAAAGCTACGTCACACATGGAGGTGGGGTGCTCCCGAGGGGCTGTGGGTCTAGGTGGACCGCCTGCCCGGCTTGCGCACGCTCCTGCTGGTGAGGCCCCAGACATCCTGCCAAAGTGTCTGAGCAAGCACGAGTACTGGGGATGACGGACTCACTCTGGCTGCATGCTGACCGAGGGACAGGTGGGGCCCTGCCTCCCATAGGCTGCCTGAAGGTGGGTGGGGCGGCCTGCGGGAGACTGGGGCAGCTGCGGGTTCCCAGCCTGGCCCCTGGGAACCATGGGGGCACAGGGACAAGCACATGGCTACGGAATGCAGGGTGACCCAAGGACAAGCGAGTTGCGGGCATCTCTATTGTGACCATGCAGAATTGATCGTGGTCTGCCACGCTGCCGCCTCATGTTCCCAAGGGGAACAGCCGGGCTGGCGACTGGCATCCAGGCCATGACTGAAATCTGTGCTAGGCAGGGTCTCCCTTCTGTGTGTCCAAGTGTTCTCGACTTGGATTTTTAACTATTTTAAAAAATGCACTGAGTTTGGGTTAAAAACCAACCACCAAAATGGGTTTCAACACAGCTCTAAAGCCAAGAGCGTGCCCGGCTCTCCCAACACAGCGACTCCTGGAGGCCAGGTGCCCTACATCCCCTCTCAGCACTCAACAGTGAGTTGATGTTTCTTTTTACAATTAAAAAAGCTGAGTAATATTGATAGGAGTACCAGAAACTGCCTCATTGGAAACAAAAACTACATTAAATAAAAAGCCTGGCCACAGGCTGCGTCTGCCACATTTACAGCACGGTGAGATGCACACGGTGACCAAACCACGGAGGCAGCTTCTGGTACTCACACCACGAGCCACACGATTGCCACATGAGAGTAAAGCAGAGGGTGAGGAGGAGGGAGAGGGAGGGGGGTCGCGTTCACTTCTGGTTCCGGAGCTGATTGGACAGCCGGTCCAGTCCTTCATAGGGCCCGTTGCCGCTGGTGGCGCAGGTGGCCTGAATGTACCAGTTCCTGTGGCGTAGGGAGTGCAGCCCCAGCTTGTCTGTGATCTCGGCCGCATTCATGGCGTTGGGGAGGTCCTGCTTGCTGGTGAACACCAGGAGGACAGCATCCTCATGAGCTCCTCATGGGCCTCATTCACGTGCTCTCTGTCATTGCTGTCCACCACGAAGATCAGGCCTTGTGTGTTCTGGAAGTAGTGGCGCCACAGAGGCCGGATCTTGTCCTGGCCACCCACGTCCCACACAGTGAAGCTGATGTTCTTGTACTCCACGGTTTCCACATTGAAGCCTATGGTGGGAATGGTGGTCACGATCTCACCCAGCTTAAGCTTGTACAGGATCATGGTCTTCCCCGTAGCATCCAGGTCCACCATGAGGATGTGCATTTCCTTTTTGCCAAAGAGGTCCTTGAAGAGGTTGGCGAAGATGTTCCCCATGCTTGTGGACAGGTGGAAGGACACTGGCCAGGGACACCTCAGCGGCTGCCGCTCTGAGCCAGGCGTTGGTTTCGCTCCCACAAGATGGTGGCTTTCCTCACAGCATCTTTTTAAGTGGCATTATGCATTCGTGGTATAAGCATCCTTGGTGTGCTTTAACCAGTGGCTTCAGTTGTGGCCGGCGGGGGTCTCTTTGGGTGGGCCTCAGGCCCTGCAGTCTTCACAGCTTTGGTTTCCTCGTCCATCTCCTGATCCATGCCCAGGCACATTCAGCCCTCCTGTTGCTCCTGAAGCCTCTGAAACAGTGACAGCTTCTTCTATGCACAGACCTCATTCTACACCAGTGTGGTTTCCAGGTCTGCTCCCACTGATGGACTTTCTTCCTCATTGTGGGTCATATTTTCCTTCTGTGCATGTCTGGTAACTTTTGATTAGATGCAGACGTTCTTTACTTTCCCTGCTGAGTTCTGAGTATGTTTGTATTCCCATTAAATATCCCTGTGCCTATCCTCTCCAGCCTTCTGAGCTTTGTGAGTGGGGACTAGCTCAGCCTTCGCTCCTGTCCCACAGTTGACCACCCTGCCTGGTGCCCCTGGGCCACAAGGACATCCTGGGGCCAGAAGGAGTGTAAAGACTCCAAGCCCTGTTCTGCCAGCTTCTTTCTGGAGTCCTTCCTAGCTCTGGGCACTCCCGCCTGCCCCATCCTGGAGCTCTGGCTGTGGGCAGCCCCTCCGCTCTGCCCCTGCCCTGTGGACTCTGGTGTGTGGTCCTCCCTGGCTGCCAGCTTTGTCTCTCCACCCAGCTCCTCTCCCTGAGTGGCAGCTGGGAGGCTTCCTTTAGGTCTCACCCCATACGCTCCTCTCTCAGGGATCATGGCCCGTGGCACCTGATGCCCAATGTCTGAGAATCCTTGGATGTATTTTCAGCTGCTTCAGGGAAGAGGGTAAACTTGGGCCCTGCACACACATGCTGATGGTGAAGAGAGTGAGGCTCTGAGCTTTGCCTCCACCTGGTGTGAAAACAAGTCATCTTCTGGCTTTGCAGTCAGTGCTGCCCATCTGAGTTTCGATCTGCTTTGTAGTTTTATGTGTTTCATGAGGAAATTCAGGGAGTTGCAAAATTCTTGCTACTGCCACCATCTTCCCATAATCCACAAGGATTTACTTAGGTATTTATTTTATTTTATTTTGAGACAGGGTCTTCTTTTGTCATCTGGGCTGGGACTACAGATGTGAGCTGCACTGGCCTCCACAGGCATTTTTAGCACAGGCAAATGGGAAGAAGGTTCAATGGCAAATGGGAAGAAGGTTCGATGGTAAATAGGTAAAATGTTCAATGCCCCCACTCTTGGGCCTTGGCTGAGTGGGGTCCCTGGAGGGTGTGGGCGGGATACTGCCCTGGCTGCCAATGGGCCACGGATGGCTGGCGTGGGCATGAGAGGAAGAGGGTGCAGAGGACTCTGGGCTCTTGCCTCAGGACTGGTGGTGGGGGTGGGGTGCTGGGGTGCACAGCAGACTCAGGAAGGCCTGGGGAAGCCATCCTGCCATGTGGCATTTGAGCTTCCTAATGACATTGAGCAGAAACAGGGCTGAACACAGAGCACGGGGCTCAGGGTCGAGGCCAGGCACCGCTGACAGCCAGCAGGACAGAAGTGGGCAGCCCAGAGGAAGGGTTTGCGCCTCCCTGAGGAGAGTCCTGGCGCCGGGAGCTGGAGTAAGTTCTAAACTGCAGCTTACTGCTCTGCCTCTTCCTGGGGCCACTGCCCTCAGCCCAGGACTGCTCCTGGCCCTTCTAGCCACCCACCTTGCACTCCTTGCACCAACACCTTGCCCCTGCCTCCTTCAGGGATGACTCACAGACCTCCCCTCCACATCTGAGGCCTGCCTTCCCCAGTTGAAAACCGCAGTCAGGGCTCTTGAGGAGGGCCAGCTGCTCCAGCACCCCAATCCCAGGCAGCCCTCCCCAGTGGGAACCTCCCCTGCCCTCGGCCACCCCATGGCTCCGGGGACCCTCCCTACCTCCCCTCCCGTGGCCGCAGCAGTGCGCCTGGAAATGCTGTATACGTTCACATCTCCGCTCTCTGCCCTCCTCCCAACCCAATAACGCGCCCACCCAGTGCCGGAAGTCTCTGGAAGCCCCCAGTTCTTCTCAGGCCCCTCTCAGCAGCGGACCCAAGCCGTGGCTGGTGGCTGCTCCCTGAGGTCCGACTCCTGACTTCTCCACGAGGTGTGCCACGGCTAGTGGAGGCTCCCCGGGGTCCGACTCTTGACTTCTCCCCGTGGACTGCCGCAGGGTCACTCCCTGGGCCACCCCCTTTCCAGATGAGACAAGCTAACGACTCCCCACTCCTGTTCCATGCCGGCATCCCACAGCTCCAGCGCCCCAGCTCACGATTGTCTAGGACCCGGTGGGTCCCCCAGCGCAGGGCGGCCCCGTTGGTCTCCTGACCACGCCCCTCGTGGCCCCGCCCCCTGCTCCGCCCCTGGTCCTCGCGCCCCGCGGATCCCTCAGCAGAGTCTTACCCCGACGCGCCTGCGCCCTCTGACCACGCCCATCCCCGCCCCTATCCCCGCCCCTATCCCCGCCCCTTCCCGCCCGGCCCCGCCCCCGCCCCGGCCACCGGGTGGGAGCCGAGCCGCACACCGCGCATGCTCTGAGCGCGGCGCCCCCGACGCGGCGCTCGGCTCAGCTCGGGCATTTCCGCCTCTTTGTTTTAAACTCCGGACGGGCTTTTTTCTCCTCCTCTTTTGGGGGGGACCCAGAGGGAGCGGCGCCCCCTCCCCCCTCCGGCGCGGACCCCGCGTGCGCCCCGCTCGCCCGCAGCCCCGAGACCGCAGGTCAGTCAGTCCGCCCCGCCTGGCCTCGGCCTGTGGTGCCCGCTCCTCAGGCTGCGGCCTCGGCCCGTGTCCGGCCCGCAAGGCTCGGAACCCCGGGCCCGCTCTCCTGCGTCCGCGACGGCCTGGCCGGGGAAGCCCTTGGCAGGCCCCGGAAAGGGCTGGAGCCCGGGAGGGCCGGCACCCCAGCCCGGGCAGGACGCCGGGAGGGCCAAGACCCCAAATCAGGCAGGACCCCGGGAGGACCGAGACCCAGCCCAGGCGGGACCCCAGGAAGGCCGAGACCCCAGCCCAGGCAGGACCCTGGGAGGGTGAGGAACCCAGCCCAGGCAAGACCCAGGCAGGACCCGAGGAGGGCCGAGACCTCAGCCCAGGCAAGACCCAGGGAGGCCAAGACCCCAGCCCGGGCAGACCCCAGCCCAGGCAGGACCCTGGGAGGGCCGAGACCTCAGCCCAGGCAAGACCCAGGGAGGGCCAAGACCTCAGCCCAGGCAAGACCCAGGGAGGGCCAAGACCTCAGCCCAGGCAGGACCCAGGGAGGCCAAGACCCCAGCCCAGGCAGGACCCGTACCCCTGCCCAGGCAGGACCCTGGGAGGGCCGAGACCTCAGCCCAGGCAAGACCCAGGGAGGGCCGAGACCTCAGCCCAGGCAAGATCCAGGGAGGGCCAAGACCTCAGCCCAGGCAGGACCCAGGGAGGCCAAGACCCCAGCCCGGGCAAGACCCCAGCCCAGGCAGGACTCCAGGAGGGCGAGAAACCCAGCCCAGGCAAGACCCAGGCAGGACCCATACCCCAGCCCAGGTGGGACCCCAGAAGGGCCAAGACCCCAGCCCTGGCAGGACCCAGGGAGGCCAAGACCCCAGCCCAGGCAAGACCCAGGAGGGGCAAGACCCCAGCCCAGGCAGGACCCCGGGAGGGCAGGGAACCCAGTCCAGGCAGGGGACGCAGGAAGGGTAAGACCCTAGCCCAGGCAGGACCCCGGGAGGGCTGGGTCCTCAGACCAGCCAGCACCTGAAAAGAGTTGGGCCCTGGGACTGCACGGGACCCCCAGAGTGCCAGGACAGGTCATCCAGGAGGGTCTGACCCAGGGACAGGCCACCGAGAAGAGCTGGGACCCCAAGATGGGTCACCAAGGAGGGTCGGACCTGGCCACTTGGCAGGGACCGGGGAGGGCTAGGACCCTGGGAAAAATCATGGAGGAGGGTCAGACCTAGGGACCAGACAGAACCCAAAGAATGCCAGAACCGCAGAATAGGTACCCAAGGAAGGTCCCGCCTTAAAGTGGGCCACAGATGAGGGCCAGGACCCCACGACCGTCACTCCGGAGGACCTGACCCTGAAGCAGTCCTGTGAGCACTGCTTGAGCCCTGAGACCACCCCAGTCTCCTCTGGAGGGGTAGGACCCTGAGACCATCCCATCTCCCCCAGAGGCTTGGACCCTGAGACAGCTCCATCTCCCCCACCCTGGACCCTGAGACCACTCCATCTCCCCAGGGGGTGGGCTCAGACCCTGAGAGACGGCCCCATCTCCCCCATCTGCTGGGACCCTGAGACCGCCCCATCTCCCCTGAGGGGGCTGGGAGCCTGAGACAGCCCTGTCTCTCCTGGGGGCTGGGACCCTGAGACAACCCTGTCTCCCCCAGGAGGGCTGGGACCCTGAGACGGCCCCATCTCCCCCCCTGGAGGCTGGGACCCTGAGACGGCCCCATCTCCCCCCCCTGGAGGCTGGGACCCTGAGACAGGACAGTGAGAGGGACTTGTGACATGGACAGGGTCCTAGATGACCAGGACCTCAGATGGGGTCACTTAGGGTTGGGACACTGGGTGTGGACGGGGGGAGACGAGAAGGCTAGGCATTCAAGGAGGACCTCATGAGAGCTAGAACGTCCAGACAGGTCCTCAGAGGAGCTAGGGCTCCTGGACAAGTCACTGAAGAGCATGTAGACCCCAAGACTAGATTGTAAGAAGTACTGGGACCCTGCGGTGGGATCCAGAGGTGTCCTGAATCTGCCTAGCCCGCTCAGCTGGATGTACCTGCTGTCAAGGCCCAGGCATGTGGCATCCTGGTACCTGAGGTCCTTTCCATGAGACCCTGGCCCAGCCCCACAGCCCCTGCACACAAGCTCCCTAGGCTGGGACCTGGGGCAGGTATGAGGCAGGGGACTCAGGGCTCCAGGATCTCCCAGCCCACAGGCTCCACGCCTCAGGCTGGCACTGTGCCCTCCCCTCCTCTCAGCCCCTTGTCCAGGGCTGCTGTCCTTCCCTCGCCTTGGCCATGGCCCGTGTCCAGCACCTTCAACCTCCTGCCCGTTTCCCACCTCCAAGGTTACGTGAGTGCCCCCTTCCTCAGTGTAGAGGCATTTTCAGTGTCTGGGAGCCGGGAGACTCAAAGGAGGGGTGGGGTCTGAGCTGGGGTGGGGTCTGAGTTGGGATGTGGACTCCTGGGCATATTTTGGGGACATTTGGTCCAAGTCAGGAAAGTTGGAGCAGGCAAGACTGTTTCCCACTCCCTCTCCACTCCAGGGAGGGAAGGAATTGAAGCATCCTGGTGGGGGGGTGGGGGGCATGGGGCGGGGGTCTTTATTTCTCTAAAACCTTTGAATCAGCCTTTCATCTAGAACTTGTGGGTGTTTTCCTTTACTTTGAAAGTGGTAATGAAAGCGTGGGGTGCAGTTTTTATACTGAGTGAGGTGTTCACAGTGAGTGGTCTGTGCTGTCCTTTGACTAGGGAAGGGTTGTCCAGTGAGATCGTGTCAGGGTGTTTCTCGAGGGTAGTCAGCCCAGGAGCCCACTCCTAGAGGGTATGGTGTGGCCGCTAGCGTGCAGCGCACATTTCCTGAAAGAGTGGATGATGCATGAACGAATGAAAGGCGGTAGATCCTCAGAGACATCCACTCGGGTCAGGCGTACACAGTTGTCTGGAAGCTGGGCACTAAGATGAGGTGTAACCCTGAAACTCTAGCTCTCTGGACTCCCAAGAGACACTGAATTAGATGGTTCGGAATTTCATCTTTGCCACAACTTCACTTCTTGGTTACTTAGGAGAAAACCACTTTAGGTTTTCAGCTTAACATTTGAGGGTACTGAATGTCAGCCAAATGTGTCCCTGCCTGGTCAGCCTAGACCCAGAAGCTTTTATTTGCCCAATGTAACCGCCTGAGACCTTTTACTCAACACTTCCTTCTGCTTTGCTCTTTTGACATATCCTTTACTGTCTTTAAAACTTAATTTGCTTTGTGAAATTGTGGAAGAGGCTTGTGAAGCTGAGTATTCAGGTTTGTTTCGCTCTGTGCTGTCTGGTTCCCAGGTTTTTAGAGGTGTAGGCATCCTGAGTGCAGCAGATTACCCCGGACCTGTGCCTTAAACCGACAGTCAGATAGTGTCTTACTGTTTCTGTGGGTCAGGGCTCCAGGTGGGTCCTCTGGCTCAGGAGGCTCCCAGCTGGGGCTGCGTCTCCTCTGAAAGCTGGACTGGGAGTGTTTGAGTTCAGGCTGTGTCATGTGACTGCGGGCTGGAGACCTCAGTTCCTTTTTCTATAGGGTAGCTCCGAGGGTGCCCACGCCAAGCCAGAGAGGGACAGGAAGGACGTCCCAGACTGTGGAGTGACATTCTATCACTTTTGCCAAATTCTCTTTGCCAGAAGTGAGTCGTTAGGCCCCTACACGGTTGGGAGGGAACTCCAAATGGTGAGCATGCTGTGGGCACGTGTGGTCACTGGAACCACCTAACGCCTGCCCAGCGCACTGGTGCTGTGAGCCTGGCATCTGCCAGGGCACTGGAGAGACAGCCCGTAAGTGAATCGTCGATGGTGCGTAGACTGATGTGTTAAGACGAGGATGTGACCATCCAGCTGTCTCTTTAATTGCTGTGGGTTTCTCTGATGTCACTGTCGTGATTGAGATATTTGTGATGTGTAAAGGAAGATAAATTACAGATAGAAAAGATTCTTAGGAATTAACTTGCAATTTGGAATACGAGTAGCAAGCCGTAAGACCCCACAAATTAAATGACAGGGTGTGTGTCACTGATGTCAGATTCTGACGGCTTCAAGGGCAAGTGTTTTAGCTGTCCCCAGAGCCCCCTCATTTTATTCCTGCCAAGGAATAAATATATATTTATATATTTATATATATTTATTCTGGTCTTGCTCCAGAAATTATCAACCGACTTCCGTTAAGTTTTCCTAAACCACTTTAAATATATGTTGGAAATGTTTTTACGGGTCACTGTCGGCCTCGTGTCCGTGGTTATTTGTGACTTCATTACAGTGCTGTAGGAGACGTGAGGCCCTGACCATGTTGCACATTTGACCCGTGTGAAGGCTTAGGTCCAGGGTGCAGGCACCACTGCCAGCCAGAGCCTCTGCCCCCAGCCCACACCCTCCGCCCCATAGGGAGCCGGACCCACGCCTCCCCCTGGTTCTGGGCTGCAGCCAGGGCCGTGAAGGGGGCCTGTCCTGGACTCTGGAGACCTCAGCCTGCCCCTCCCACCACGCCGCACTCTCCAGACCTTCAGCGGCTCCAGCAACGTTGAGGAGCAGCAGGGGCCCTTCGCCGTGGGCTAGAATTGTTTGCTTGGGTGTTTTCATTTGGGTTATGAAGTGAGTCTTGTTTTGGTGTATACTGTGGCTCTTTTTTTTCTTTTTTTTTTTTTTTTGAGACAGAGTTTTGCTCTTGTTGCCCAGGCTGAAGTGCAGTGGCGCGATCTCGGCTCACGGCAACCTCTGCCTCCCAGGTTTAAGAGAGTCTCTTGCCTCAGCCTCCCGAATAGCTGAGATTACGGGCATGCACTACCACACCCAGCTAATTTTGTATTTTTTAGTAAAGATAAGGTTTCTCCATGTTGGTCAGGCTGGTCTTGAACTCCCAACCTCAGGTGATCCACCCGCCTCAGCCTCCCAAAGTGCTGGGATTACAGGCATGAACCACTGCACCCGGCCACCAGGCATGAGCTGAGATCGCACCACTGCACTCCAGCCTGGAAAACAAGAGCAAATGGCAGGATTTGTTATTTTGTTTGCAGCCTTACAATTGAAATTGAAATGTAACTTTTCTACAGAATTAGCCAGGCATGGTGGTGGGCGCCTGTAATCCCACCTACTCTGGAGGCTGAGCCAAGAGAATTGCTTGAACCCAGGAGGTGGAGGTCGCAGTGATCTGAGAGCACTATTGCCCTCCAGCGTGGGTGACAGAGCAAGACTTTGACTCAAAAAAAAAAAAGAAAATGTAATTTTTCTTTTACCATTGAAATACAGTGAGGTTTAGGGACCGTTTCCTGTTATCGATCTATTTTTTTATTCTGATATTTGCTGTTAATATTGCAAAAATATGGCACAATTTATTGTGCTTTAAAAATTGAAATTATTTTTAATTTCCTACATTGATAGTTTATCATTGAATTTTAAAAATGTGAGGCCTTAAGAAAAGCAACAAAACTATCTTTCCCAATCGGCCACATTTCTCCCACAGAACTGAGTTACGCAAAAGCCAGAATGACAAAGAGCAACAGTGAACATTGCCTGGGTGTGTTTTTGTAGAATCATCCCCTAAATTAAGCAAACCTCCCATTGATAGGAACTAATACTCTCTGGAAAATACAGTCCTTCAATCTGTTGTTATGTTGACTTGCTTTTTTTAAAAGATAAACTCTAATTTTGTTGTTGTTGTTGTGGTTTGAGATGGAGTTTTGCTCTCGTTGCCCAGGCTGGAGTGCAATGGCATGATCTCGGCCTCCCGAGTTCAAGCAATTCTCCTGCCTCAGCCTCTGGAATAGCTGGGTTTGCAGGTGCATGCCATCAAGCTCAGCTAATTTTTTGTATTTTTAGGAGAGATGGGGTTTCACCATGTTGGCCAGGCTGTTCTTGATCTCCTGCCCTCAGGTGATCCGCCCACCTCAGCCTCCAAAGTGTTGAGATTACAGGCTTGAGCCACTGTGCCCGGCCAATAAACTCTAATATTTATGTACATTTAGAGAGTGGAGGTTAATTGAGGTTTGTTGGCTTATTTTTTTTTTTTTGAAAATTCATTGATACTTGCTGGGCTTTGCTACATTAGCAGCAAATTCCAGACGTTTAATAAGCAATAGATGCAAAGAGGACATCTGTCTGCAGGCCTCCCTGAAGCTCCCTCTAATCCACGGGTCCTGTGGGCCTCTGGGGGCCTGTGGGCCTGGTGAGGGCTATGTGGCCTCATGGAGGCTGTGGGCCTCATGGGTGCTATGTGGCCTTGTGGGGCCTGTGTGGCCTTGTGGGGGCCATGCGGCCTCGTGGGGCTGTGTGGCCTCTGGGGGCTTGGGGGCCTTATGAGGCTGTGTGGGCTCATGGGGGCTGTGTAGTCTCATGGGTTCTGTGTGGTCTCGTGGGGGTTGTGGGCCTGGTGGGTCCTGTGTGGGCTCATGGGGGCTGTGGGCCTGGTGGGTCCTGTGTGGTCTCGTGGGGGCTGTGGGCCTGGTGGGTCCTGTGTGGGCTTGTGGGGGCTGTGGGCCTGGTGGGGGCTGTGGGCCTGGTGGGTCCTGTGTGGGCTTGTGGGGGCTGTGGGCCTCGTGGGTCCTGTGTGGGCTTGTGGGGGCTGTGGGCCTGGTGGGTCCTGTGTGGGTTCGCGGGGGCTGTGGGCCTGGTGGGACTATGTTGGTTCATGGGGGCTGTGTAGGCCTCATGGATCCTGTATGGCCTCTTGGAGGCTATTGACCTTGTGGCTACGTCTCCTGTCTGGGTCTTGTGAGCTGTTATATCTCCAGGTTCTTGATTAGGGCCTGGCCCATATTAGGTGCTCAATAAACAGTAACCGAACGCTAATCCTCATGGATGCTGTGTGGAGCTGTTCTGAGCAGTGTGCATATTAACGTGTTTGACTCCTGCTGCCACCCAGGAATCAGACCAGCATAAGCCTGGCACGGCAGAGGGTGCACAGGGCCAGCGTGGGTGGAATGTGAGGCCGTTAGGGCTCGCCTTTCAACTTCTTCAATTTTAAGTGACTTTAATTTCCTTTTTTACCCAAATTTTTGTTAAGAAAAAGAATCACAATAGAGAATAACGTAGAGAATTATACAGTGTGCACCTGCTGTGGTCCAAACATCTGTGTCCCCCAGAATCCATGGGGGGACCCTAATTCCCCAAGGTGGTGATGTCGGGCGTGGGGCCCTCGGGAGGCTCTGCCTGAATGACTGGGGCTAGCCCCTTTCTATCACTGAGGACGGAGGGAAGGCACTGCCTGTGAGGACTCGGACCCCACCAGCCCCCAAATCTGCCAGTGTCTTGATTTTGGCCTCCCAGCCTGCAGAACTGAGAAACGGGTTCTGTGGTTTGTCAGCTGCGCGGTGTAAGGTGCTTCAGTCGCAGCCACCTGAACAGACCGGGACGGCGCCTGCTGCCTGGTCCCACTCGCGCTTCCTCTCCTCCTCTGAATACGTCCTCAGCTCACCTGTAAGTGGCTCCCGACGGGATGCGCCTTGCTGGGAAGGTTAGAGTCCCACCTGAGAGCAAGAACAAGGCGGGTACCCCACGCTGCTGTGCCCCACTGTGACCCTCAGACCGTGGCACGCACTCCACGGTGGCAGCTGACCCCCAGGCCGCTCTACGCCTCCCCAGCTGTCTTGAGAATGTCTCCACCTTTTCCTCAGCCAGAATCAGCTGGGGCCTGGCCTTGTCCTGGAGGTCCTGGCCCTTCTGACCGTGCCAGGCGAGATCTCCTGGTGCTGGAGGTCTTGTCTCTCTGTCCATGGACCCAGCTTGTGTCCTTCCCACCCCGCTGGCTTCTGCCAGTCTAGCAGAGGCTTGGCCCTGACGCTTCTATCTCTGCAGGGACTCTTGTCATTAGCTCGGGCACACCTGGCACTCCCAATTCTGAGTTAGCTTATTTGGGACCTTAATTCCAGCTTCAGAAGTCCCTTTAGAGCAGTCTTTGGGTCAGGATATGAATAACTGGAGGATGTCTGTGTCCACCAGAGTTCCAGATTCTGAGCACCGTTTCCAAATTCTGCCCACCGCAGTCTGGCCTCTGGTGACTCCAAATTTATATCCCTCACAAATGCGCACTGCACTCACCCCTTCCCTTCTAAGGTTCCCAGGATTTTCTCAAGGGTGGCATCAGCTCAGAGTCCTGAGGCCACCCCCAGGTGATGTGATCAGCATGGGTACAGCACCAGGGTGGACCTGGGCGCCGAGGTGGCTGCTTGCCAGTTCAGGCCCAGCTGTTCTGTTCAAACAGGGACATGGAGCCAGCCAGGAGTCCCTGGGCCACAGCAGTTCCATGCTGGAGGGGTGAGGAGGCAGACATCAGCCGGCTCCTGATGAGGTTTCAGACTGGAGGCCCTATTGGCCTTGGCCCAACCCTTGGAGCTGCCTCACATTTGCTGGGGTGGGCGTTGGCAATTGGGTAGCTCCTTCAGCTGCTCACAGCCCTACAGTGAGGGGGTCCCGCAACCTCTGGGCCTGTTTTTACTTTCTCCTGCTTCTGTGCAGATTGAGCAAGAGAATTGGGCTTCCATGCCGTGACCCTGTAGACACTGTGAGTGTGAGAATCGGGTGCTGGGACCCTGTAGACTGCAAGTGAGAATCGGATGTGGGTGCTGGGACCCTGTAGACACTGTGAGTGTGAGAATTGGGTGCTGGGACCCTGTAGACTGTAAGTGTGAGAATTGGATGTGGGTGCTGGGAACCTGTAGACACTGTGAGTGTGAGAATCGGTTGGTGGTGCTGGGACCCTGTAGGCACTGAGTGTGAGAATCGGGTGTGGGTGCTGGGACCCTGTAGGCACTGTGAGTGTGAGAATCGGGTGTGGGTGCTGGGACCCTGTAGACACTGTGAGTGTGAGAATCGGATGGTGGTGCTGGGACCCTGTAGACACTGTGAGTGTGAGAATCGGATGGTGGTGCTGGGACCCTGTAGGCACTGTGAGTGTGAGAATCGGATGGTGGTGCTGGGACCCTGTAGGCACTGTGAGTGTGAGAATCGGGTGTGGGTGCTGGGACCCTGTAGGCACTGTGAGTGTGAGAATCGGATGGTGGTGCTGGGACCCTGTAGACACTGTGAGTGTGAGAATCGGGTGTGGGTGCTGGGACCCTGTAGACACTGTGAGTGTGAGAATCGGGTGTGGGTGCTGGGACCCTGTTGGCACCGTTAGCTACATTCTGAGTTTGCTGTCATTTCCTGGTGTTTCCTGGCTTTACCGTCTCCAGCTCTGCCTCTTGAGGGTCCCTCGCAGCCCCCGGCTGCCCATGGCCTCTGTTCGTGTTTTCCTGTCTGAGGGCCTTGTTCTCCGGTCACTGCCTGCTGGTCCTGCAGGGCCCCTATTGTCACCTCTGGTCGGCTACGGGCCTGTGGGACCTGGGGTGTGGGTGTCACTGAGCTCTTGCCTCCCTCTGGGGCCGCCTGCTGCGTCCGCAGCCTCCCCCTCCTGGGCTGGTCTCCGGCAGTCTGTCCCCGCGTCCCCCTGCCTCCTCACTGTAGGCGTGCTTTTCCAGTCGTCACTTCCTGGCCACTGTTGTGCTGGTCCCAGCTGGAGCCTGATTGCGGTCAGCAGTGACCAGCCGGACGGGACAGGCACTATGAACTCCACCTGGCACAGAAGAGGTATTCGGCAGGCGTTTTCTGAGTGAGTGTGGGGACGCAGCCTTCCAGAGACCTCTGGAAACACCTTCGCTTCTTCTCGCCCTGAATAGTTGAGATGCTGGGGCAGGGAATTCTGTGTGGAAGGGCATTTTCTTCAGTGCTGTGGAAGGATGATGTCTTCCACCTGTAAAGTACAGTGTTGCCATTGTGAAGTCAAACCTGGTCTTTTGTGGGGCTTCTCCCTCGGAGCTGCGGGGTCCCTCCCCCGGAGCTGCGGGGCCCCCTCTGTTCCCCGAGACCCTGTAGTCGGCGGGGCGGCTGTGTGCAGTGCTCCGTGGCCCCTCATTCTGGCAGGATTGTTTCAGCTTCTGAGAGGAAGATGGCCGGTGCAGGCCTGGAGAATAATACAGCAAGGCCTGTATGCTTATCACCCCGCGCGGAAGTAAGATTAAGTATAATCAAAGCTCCCTCTCTCAGTTTTCTCTCTGCTTTCTGTAAAGCTTGTTAGCAGATGCTGGAACTTTTCTCTCACCTGTGCTGTCTCTTTCTAGTGTTTGGGAAGATTTTCTCAACCTGATCATCCAGTCCTACTGAATTTTAATACTGCCAGGCACATGGCTGACATCACCGTATAGGGAGACGGGCAGGGAACAAGTCAGTACACTGTAAGCTTAGAGCCCTGCTGCACGTGCACGTGTGGGCATCTGTTTGCGCGTGTGCCTGTGTGCGTATGTGTGTGCGTACGTGTGCGCGCCTGTGTATGTGCATGTGTGTACGTGTGCGTGTGGGTGTGTGTGCGTGTGTGTGTGTGCATGTGGGTAGTGTGGGTGTGCATGCATGTGCATGTGTCTGGGTGTGTGTGCCTATGTATGTGCGTGTGTGCGTGTGTGTGCGTGTGCATGTGTGTGCATGTCGGTGGGTGTGCCTGTGTGTGCATATGTGGGTGTGCATGTATGTGTGTACGTGTGTGGATGTGTATGCCTGTGTGTGCATGTGTGGGTGTGCATGCATGTGTCTGTGGGTGTGCATGCCTGTGTGTGCGCATGTGGGTGTGCATGCATGTGTGTGTGGGGTTCTGCACGTGTGTGCTGTCACCTAGGCTGGAGTATAGTGGTGTAGTCTCAGCTCATTGCAACCTCCACCTCCCAGGTTGAAGAGATTCTCTTGCCTCAGCCTCCCAAGTAACTGGGACTACAGGTGCGCACCACTACGCCCGGCTAATTTTGTATTTGTAGTAGAGACCAGATTTCTCTGTGTTGGCCAGGCTGGTCTCAAACTCCTGACCTCGTGAGCCACCTGCCTCAGCCTCCCAGAGTGCTGAGATTCTAGGCATGAGCCGCTCTGCCTGGCCCGGTGCGCTTGCTTTTAAACAAGGTGATCTCTGCAATGTCCTTGATGACACTGAGAAAAGGCTTGATAAGGTGCGGGTGGGCATATTCTGGCACAGGGCGCCGTGAGGGAAGGACCGAGAACATCCTGCGGGGAGTGAGGAGTCCACGCGGCAGGGGCAGGGGCCGGGGCCAGGGCAGAGGCAGGTGTGGGCTGATGGCGGGGCCGGGGCCTGACCTTGATGGCCCTGAGGAGCCTCTGTGTCACTTGGGCTTCTGTGTTTAGGGAGCCTGTGGATGCTGCTTTGAGGTCAGTGAGGCCTGGTGTGGCAGAGGTGAGGGTGCTGTGTGGGTGCCGGGTGCCCTTCTAGGCACAGCAGATTGGTTTCTAGTGAGGCCCAGTGTGAGGGAGTTGTGGGTAGCTTGGAGGCATCTGGGGCTCCTGAAGCGACCTGCAGCTGTCAGACGTCTGGATGGGAGTTCATGGCAGGGTTGGGCTGGAGGTGCCTGGAGAGGAAACATGGAGTTGAGGGGCCGTGGGGCAGCCGCTGGGAACCGGGCTGCTGAAGTGCCTCCCGGATCCCCTGGTGTAACCTGCCTGGGCCTCCTGGATGGCTTGAGGCCTGTGGGGCCTGGGGGTGGTTGTCACTGAGCTGTGCTCTGAGGCTGATCATGACTGTCATCCTGGGAGTGGGTGTCACTGAGCATGCTCAGGCTGGTCATGACTCTCATCCAGAATATACCTCAGGTCTTTGTATAAACTCAAATATTTGTATAAACACTTGATTTAAGAAATGAGAGCTGAGTGTCAGCCCAGCAGTGAGGCCTGTCCGGTCTTGGCCCTGTCGGTGTGAGCAGCGTGCTGTGTGTGTGTGTCTCCCACAGTGCCATGGTCTACAGAGGTGGGCTCAGCTGGCTCTGAGTGGGGGTTGGGGGTTTGGCTGCTCTAATGCAAGCAAGACCCCGAGCAGGGCTGGGAGGCAAGGACCAGGCGGGGGACTCAGTGTCACAGGCTCGGGCAGGAGCCCGTGGCCCTCTGAGAGCTTTGTGGCCGCAGTGAGGGCTGGACCGCAGGAGAAGCAACTGCTGTGTGGCGTCATGTCCTGGCTGCAGGAGGTGGAGCAGGGATTCCTACTGCCTTTCGAGTCACAGACCCTTTTGAGAATTAAATTCAAAGTACTGTCATGTTATATCATTGTTTTTCATTTTCTTTTTTGAGACGAAGTCTCGGCCAGGCGCCATGGCTCACACCTGTAATCCCAGCACTTTGGGAAGCCGAGGCAGGTGGATCACCTGAGGTCGGGACCAACCCCCCTGTCTCTACTAAAAATACAAAATTAGCCAGGTGTGGTGGCTACTCCGGAGGCTGAGGCAGGGGAATTGCTTGAACCCAGGAGGCGGAGGTTGCGGTGAGCTGAGATTGTGCCATTGCACTCCAGCCTGGGCAACAAGAGCGAAACTCCATCTAGGAAAAAAAAAAAAAAAAAAAGAAAAAAAAGAGGCAAAGTCGCACGCGGTCGCCCAGGCTGGGGTGCAGTGGCTCACACCTGTAATCCCAGCACACTGGGAGGCCCAGGTAGGCAGATCATGAGGTCAAATGATCAAGACCACCCTGGCCAATGCAGTGAAACCTCTTCTCTACTATAAATACAAAAGTTAGCTGGGCACGGC